>ML271621.1:14892-46788 GCA_005239495.1 Nicotiana undulata | reverse complement strand
CATTTCACCCTCAGACCGACGGGCAGTCGGAACGGACTATTCAGATATTGGAGGATATGTTACGGGCTTGTGTGATTGATTTTGGTGGTTCATGGGATGAGTTTCTGCCACTAGCGGAGTTTGCATATAATAACAGCTATCAGTCCAATATTCAGATGGCCCCGTAGGAAGCTCTACATGGTAGGAGGTGTAGATCTCCGGTTGGTTGGCTCGAGCCTGGTGAGACTAAGTTATTGGGCACAGACTTGATTCAGGATGCGTCGGAGAAGGTGAAGTTGATTCAGGAGCGACTTCGCACGGCGTAGTCTAGACAGAAGAGTTATACGGACCGGAAGGTCCGGGATGTGTCATTTATGGAAGGTAATAAGGTACTGTTGAAGGTATCACCCATGAAAAGTGTTATGAGGTTCGGAAAGAGAGGAAAGTTGAGTCCTCGGTTTATTGGTCCTTTTGAGGTGCTTCAGAAGGTTGGAGAGGTGGCTTATAGACTTGCCTTGCCACCTAGCTTGTCGAGTGTTCATCCGATGTTTCATGTGTCGATGCTCAGAAAATATGTTGGTGATCCGTCTCATGTGTTATACTTCAGCACAGTTCAGCTCGAGGGTTATATGTCATATGAGGTTGAGCCAGTAGCTATTTAGCTCGCGAGGTCAGAAAGTTGAGGTCAAAGGATATAACATCAGTGAAGGTGCAGTGGAGAGGTCAGCAAGTGGAGGAAGCTACTTGGCTGACCGAGCGGGAGATGCATAGCAAATATCCGTACTTGTTTGATACTCCAGGTATGTTTCTAGACTCGTTCGAGGACGAACGTTTGTTTAAGAGGGGGAGAATGTAACGACCCGGTCTGTCATTACGTAAAACCTGCATTATAATTGTTGTTATTGACTTGTTATAGATTGGTTATAATTTAATTGATATATTAGAGTTGATAGGCTTGAAATCAGAATGGTCGTAGTGAGAGTTTAGTCATTCAGTCTTTAAAAATAGCCTTAAAATGGGAAAAGTCAACTTAGAGTTGACTTATTGGTAAACGACCTCGAAATATGTATTTTATGGCTCGGATAGCTTCGTTAGGTGATTTGGGACTTAGGAGTGTGTTCAGAATAATTTTGTGATGTCCGGTGTAGAATTAGGCTTGAATTGGCGAAAGTTAGTTTTTGGCGATTTCCGGACGGCAGTGAAAAATAGGCTGTCGGGGTCAGAATGGAATTCTGACAGTTGGAACAGGTTCGTAATGTCATTTTGGACTTGTCCTCAAAATTTCAGGTCAATCGGAGTTGTTTTGGATAGTTTCGGCGTCATTGGTGGATTTTAGAATTTTCGAAGTTCTTAGGCTCGAATCCGATGCGAATTTGGTATTTTGATGTTAGTTTTGGTGTTTTGAGGGTGCAACTAAGTTTGAATGATCATATGTGATGTGTTGGTATGTTTGGTTGGGGTCCCGAGGGGCTCGGGATTGATTTCGGGTGATTAACGGACTCGTTTAGCATTGAAAACACTACTGGTTTTATGATGTTTCTGCACAGGTGTTTTACCCTATGCGAACGCGGAGGTAGGCTCGCGTTCGCATAGAGGAAATTATGGGAGCTGGGGAAATTTGTCTATGTGTTCGCGACCAGGCAGGTGAGAACGCGGAGAAGAAGCATGACATTCTTCGCGGACCCGGGCTAGAGGGTGCGTTCACGGAGAGTTAAGGGTAGCGGAGGGACATAGGTCCATTTGACCTGTGCGTTCGCGAGGGGGTTGACCGCGTTCGCGGAGGGTTGACCGGCCTGGGCATCGCGTTCGCACCCAGGTAAGTGCGTTCACGAAGAGTTAATTGAAGCCTGGGGATTTTGTTCTTCGCGAATGCGAGTAGGAGGCCGCGTTCGAATAGAGTATTGATCTGGGCAGTATTTAAATATTTCCTTCGCGACTTAAACCCTCTTTTTCACCATTGTTGTACGGAAGAGAGCTCTTGGGGGCGATTTTGAAGAGGGAAATTCTTGTTCTTCATAGAGGTAAGTGTTCTAGTCATTAAACTTGATTATGGGTGATTATAGAGCATAAAACTAGTGTAAATTCATGGAAAATCATTAGAAAAATTGGGTTTTAAGGCTTGAGATTTTGAGACCTTCAAGGGTCGATTTGAGAGGTCAAACGAACTCCGATTTTGGTGTTCTTTATATGTACGAACTAATGAGAGGACGAAGAACACTTTTGTATAAAAATTTCTGAGTTTCGGGGCGCGAGTTCGGGGGTCGGGTTTTGACCAATTTCAGATTTTGAGCTAAATATGATATCTTTCTATTGGAATTCGTTCCTTAAGCATATATTAATGATAAAAATCTGAACTTGGTAGATTTGGAGCCTTCAGAGGTTGATTTGAGAGGCAAGCGCATTGCGGAATAATTCTGGTATAGTTTTGAGGTAAGTAATGTCTTGAAATCATGTCCTGAGGGTATGAAACCCCGGACTATGCACCCTTCACGGGTCTAGAGATGAAAAGTGGAAACTTTGGAACATTTTTCCCTTGTAGGCGATTATTGAGTTGCGAAATCGATTTTTTTAAGCCTTTGCTTAATTAGTATTTGTATATTATGATATATTTTGGGCTGTAAGCCGTGTTTGGGGCCTAGTGTCGATCTGTTTACCCCTTGGGGGACTGGTTTACTGTGTTTCCTCACTTGATATGTTGTGATTACACTCAGTGTTTTCCTGATAAATTGTTTTGACACTCACAGTATTTTGATATTATTTCTTGGAAAATGAAACACTGTTTTGGGTCGAGAACCCGATTTGTTTATGGCCTAAGGGCTAATTGAGAGTGTCTGACTGAGTGAGGCTTTCAGGCCCATATGGTTAGGAGGATTCCAGGCCTTATGAGTGATGTGAGGAGGCTTTCAGGCCTTATGAGTGAGGTGAGGAGGCTTCCAGGCCTTATGAGTGATGTGAGGAGGCTTCCAGGCCTTATGAGAGACGTGCGGAGGCTTCCAGGCCTTATGAGAGAGATGAGAAGGCTTGCAGGCCTTATGTTATTATTGCGCTTGGGCTGTAGGAGCCTCTCCGGAGTCTGTAACACACACCCAGTGAGCGCCGGTACCAATTGAGTGATGATGATTGCCCGCGGGGATGACACTGAGTGATGATTTATACTGAGTGATTGAGGGAATTCCTGAGGGCATCTGTTCCGAGAAATGATTTTGGCCTGAGGGGCAGTTTCATGATGATTTTACTATATTTTCGAACTATGATTTACTTCGTTTTCAAACTGAGTTTTTACTGAGGATTTCACTGAGATTTATTGATATTTATTTGTTCTCAAAGGTTTTCTGGAAACTGATTTTGAACTTATGAAATTGCTAAATACTACTTGGTGACTTGATGTTTTACTGGTTGTTGTGAAATGGTGTATCTGTTTGTGTGCTTTATATCTCTCAGACTGTGATTTCTTTTCATTACTACTGAGTTGACGTACTCATAAAGACTCCATGTGCCTCTGTGCACAGATCCAGGTACTAGCTCGCAGCAATAGCTGATGCAGGTTCAATAGCAGCATTTCACGGGATTTCGAGGTAGCTGTCCAGCGTCCACCGCTTCTCCATTTCCCTTCCTTATTTCGTCTTAGCATTTGATTCAGAGACATATATTATAGTTTTATCAGAGTTAGATTTATTTATTCTTAGATGCTCATGACTATTGACTTCAGTTCTTGGGAGGTTTGTTAGACTATTGACTCCAGTTCTGGGAGGTTTTTTAGAGTTGTTTAGTTCAATATTGGGGCGATAGACTTATATAATTAAATCCTTTGTTATGATTGTTGTTATTTGCTATGTTGTGAACTATTAAAATAAGAATAACTGTGTATTAATGTGATGGTTGGCTAGTCTAGTTTCACGATAGGCGTCATCACGACCTGTTATGATTTGGGGTCGTGACACATACCACATTTCTCGGTCATCTGAAAGTTTGTGCAAACCGTCTAAAGGTTGCTTCTAGTAAAAACTTACTTTTTTTCCTTGTAAAAGTTTGGTTAAATATGTTAACTTTTTTAGCCAAATTTTTTGTCAAACATATTAATTTTACGAAAAAATAATTTCCCAAAACATGATATTTTTTAAGCCAAAAAGTAGCTTGGCAAACAGGCTAGACATTACCCCGCGACTACATAAGGTCATGTCTCATGTATATATAAGTACTACTACTAGTATACTTTTAGTATAGCATAGGCCAATGCACTTCAATTGAACCTCTAACTTTAGAGTAAAAAATTATTAAAATTATAAAATAATAGATATGAATCTATAATTTTAAAAATATAATAAGTTTAATTTTAAAAAAATTAAAAATTAAATTCCTAAAATTTTAAATTCTAAATCTCACTCTATAGTATAGTAACGGTTAAAACACTGTTTCATAAGGTAAACGTCTACATCATAAACTTGGCCTCTTGCAGCTGTGTCCTTTTCTTGTGCATTAATAATTTATTATGTTATGGAGTACTTGATATATAGGATAATAGGAGTAATAAATTTCGAACTTCAATGCATGAGAACATTGACACGTATCTTTTTTCCAATAGCACTGCCCTAATTTCTTCTCCTATTTATTGGTATTGGTATTGGATAGTTCAAACCTGTAAGATATAATTTTAAAGTAATGCTAATTTTATTACATTACAGTTGAATAATTATTTGGACTCCAAAGCATGTGAAACGTAGATGTGTTTTTTTATGTAATAGCATTGCCCTTAATTTCTTCTCCTGTGTATTGGATATAGGGGCGAAACTACAACTATCTAAGGTTGGAACTCGAAAAATTATATTATGTATATAGATAAAATATTAAATTTTAAAAGTATATAATATATATTACACTTTTTATCAAAAAATTATTATATTTTTTAAAATTTAAACACCTTTTAAAAAAATTCTGACTTTGCCACTAATTAAACAGCTCAAAACTGTAAGGTAATTGAAGTATATAACAAATCATTAGGTACAGTATTAGGAACTATTTCCTTACTTTATAAGAGTAGATTATAAAATGGAAAGCTTACTTTAGACAGAAGAGAAATAAACTAAATTTCATTAACATCGGATCAAGCAGTGAATTCCGATTCCATTCCACAACGTATACTGTTCATAACGTCGTCAACCTAAGGTTTACTTACGGTTTCTCCGTCTATCATCAGTTAGAAGTAGAAGCTACACCCTACCAAAGCACGCACTATAATCCCGTGTGTCCTCACCTTTATCAGCCGCTAAAAGGAGACTAATTTAAACAAAGATAACATGAAAAAAAAACCGGGGCCTACTTGCTGTTGGTCATCATCTTCTTAAACTCATCAAAGTCAACGCAACCGTCGCCATCAGCATCGACTGAGTTGATCATTTTGGTACAGTCCTGAACGGAGCAGCTTTCGCCCAAACGAATCAGGATCTGGTGGAGCTCGGCGGCGGAGATCAAGCCGTTACTGTCCTGATCGTAGAGGTCAAAGGCTTCCCGAAGCTCGTTAACACCGCCGTCACCGACTCCGTTAACATCGCCCTTGCAGAACTCGGCAAATTCATCGAGGTTAATGTAACCGTCTCTGTCGGTATCAATTTCATCCATCATACGAGCGACTTCGTCGGGAGATGTATCAGATCCAAGGGCATTGATGACACCGGAGAGCTCGTCGGCGGAGATCATGCCATCTCCGTTAGTGTCGAAGCGTTTGAACACTTTCTGGACCTCGTCCATGTCCTGAAGGTAAAGGGAAGGCTTGGAAACTGAGTTGTTGTTGCTGTTGCCATTGTCGGTAGCAGCCATTGCCGTTGATTGAAAGAAGAATATGAGAAAGAGAAGACTTGGAGTGGTGGGTTTTGTACAGTGATACAAATATGGGGTTTGTGTCTATATATAGGAGGGGAATGGTAAAAGCATATGAGGAAGAGGAACCACGCGAGAAGACTTTGCGTTTGTGTGAAGAATAGCAAAGGGTATAATTCTTTCCTTTTTCTTAAAAAAGACTAATATTAATGGTTGAATTGTTTCCCTTTTTAATTATTTAATATTCAAAATTCGCTAATTTAGATTCAAGTAAAGTAGAAACCCGTTACTGGGTCACTAATTTTTTTATTTTACGATTTGAACCCAAAATCTATAGTGGAAAGTTGAAGAATTTTTCACTTTTCCGTCGCACTTCTTCGGTGGTCAAATCTTTCTATAATAATTTGAGCTATTACTTTTTAAAATAAATTTAGTCATTTAATTTAAAAAACTTCACTTGATATTTTAATATTTCCTAATCTCTTCTTATTCATACTTTATATTTAAATATGATGGGAACTTAATCTACTAGTGAAGCAAGCTCTGAAAGAAAATTTGGTGAATTACTCAAGAGTTTTATTCAATCTTTCATTAATTAGCCAGAAATAGTTTAATTATAATAAAGGCATCCTTAAAGAAAAGATAGGAAAATACTAGGAAATTTCATGAGAGAAGGACTGCCAAGTGGCTGCCCATGTCATTAGGCGTGTGTAAGACGCGTTGGGCCCTAAATATAGACGAAAGCGACCTTATCTCTTTTTCAGCGCGGAGGCAGAAATTTTATTACAAAGAGTTAAAATATAAAGAAATAAATTTACTCGAAAGTCAAATGATGTGATTATATAATATATGTACATACTTTTAAAAAAAATTACTGAACTAAACAATATATTGATAAAAAGTTGTCAGTTGATACCCCTTTAAGTACACGTAGCTTCGCACGGTCAATATTGACTTATAAAGTTCGAATTTGGCAACTGATTCATAGTTCAACACTTGTCTATTGACGATGCCATTCTAATTCGAGTATTAATCAACGCTTAGAATGTATGATTGCTCAAGTTCAAACAAGCAATTCTAAATTTTAATTATAGAACATAACTTTTTTTTCTTTTCAGTTATAGACACAATATATGTTCATTCAATTTGGTCTTCACACTTGAGTGATCAAGGGTGGCTCAAGAGGAGGCTAGTAAAGCTTTTGCTTTAGGCCCCTGAAATTTTGAGACCCCAATAATATTATTTTTAATTGTGAATTTACTATTTTATTTTCGGTTAGACAATATTAAAGTTTATAGAAAAAAGGAAAAAAAAATACTAAATACTTATAAAAATGAAAATAAAGACTTCGTGTATAGTGTAATTATCAAAAGATTGCGCTTCTTTGTAGGATCTCCACTTTCCGCTGCATTGGTTTATATATGCTGGTTAGAAGTGAACGGCGTGAAAAGCAATAATGTAACAGCATGCATTTCATGGCGTACGAGTAAGCCACAAATTTTCTCAAGTTCAAATAGACAGCCTACCCTAAGGCAGTAAAAATAGATTACTAGCACTGTTGGGCTATTAACAAGAATCTGAGGTGACACTGCACCTCAATTTTTCTGTCTCGTGGTAAGCATGGACCTTTCATATTTACTTTGTTGTCTTTTTTTTACAACTCTTCATCTTTAAAAATGTTAGAAAAGACATAACAAACATCTTAGTATTACTTATATTCCCAGGGCAAGAAAGAACCCTAAGACAACTAGAGGAAAACCTTCTGAAGATGAACAGAACTCTCATGAGAAAGTGCCTTTGGTGCCTAAAACTCTTTATCATATGCCCATAAGTGGCCAACCATTACAACTTACAAGTGTTGCAAATCACATTTTACTTGTAAGCTCTCTTAAAGCCTTTTTAGCACCAACAAGTATTTTTAAAAATTATCTTACTGTATTTTTCCAGTTTCCCTCCTTTGATTGCATGAATTCTTCTAAAAATATGCAATTAATAGGATCCAATTTTGGCAGTATAGCAGTGCCGACCTGTTAAATATATTCTGTAACTTCTTCCGATATGTTCCTTGCTTTGTTGCTTTTACCTAACAAGTCATCTAACCTAAACTACTTTTTAATGTCAGGATGGGAATACATAATACGAACCTAACAGGTGGGATAGGGATAGGGAGAGAGAGTCAGCAAGAATGCAATAGGAAGCAATCGGCATGCCACCATCTTATTTGAAAAAAACATGATCAACATTGTTACATTTATTTTTTAAATAGTTATGAAAGTGAAAATGCAAAGATGTGATATTTATCCATTGTAGCTAAATGCCTCAGTTACCTGACTGAACTGATGTCAAAGATACATTTCGAACTAAACCTTCTTTCTGCGGTGTATGAACAAATTGGAGAAAATATCATCAGCTAACCATCTAACTATTCTAAGCTGAATATTGGGTAATATTGTTTCCAATCCCAAGGACATAGGAGGTAGAGAATACCTTTTGGTTGTCCTTCACGTTATCATATATTCGTTCTCTAAGACCTGCACTTGAACAGTAAATGAAATATATTAAAAAACCTATGCTCAAAACGACCATCTAAATAAGTGCACTATGCAAAATCCAGAGTTTCAGATGTATCATTTCTTAGTTTGAAAAAATAAGTATCATCTCTCAGTTTGAAGACATCCTTGCTTGCATGAATTCGCTAAGACCCGCAACATACAAATAGAGAACAGCACAGATAATTCGATACAGACAGCTGATGTACTTCATATTCACCTCTGGCAGTTGAACCATTTTCTGAGCTCCTTGCATATCCAACTTGATTTCTAGAGCTCTCGTACACATTTAAAGCTTGACTTGCATTGCTTAGACTATCACATGCATCAAAACTGGTTGAAATTATTGGCGCAGCAACAGAGGATTCACTTTGGGAAGGTTCCAGTGACACCACGCACATCTAGATTGGGTTTGAGGGAGCCATAACTCCTTCTAAGACGACATCTAATGATGCATCCTGATACATCCCTTGATTTTCAGAAATATGATTCCCTGGATGCTGATTCATGACAAAGTTGTCTTGATTACCATAACATCCTAGCATATTCTCCTCAATGGCTTCCCTAGCAGTACTGTGACAGTTTGTTAATTTCTTCCGCTCTAAAGTACCCTTTAGCATGCTTACGACAGATGAAATATTATCTGCACTATCCACTTGCTGAGTTTCAAAAGTAGATGAGGATGAATTTGATGGAGATATAAAAGTATTGGGTTGACTGGTAAGTTCACACATTGACATGTCGGTGAACATAGTGGGATCAGAAACTTCTTTAAAGTTAACAGCATTTCCAGGTATATTATGCAGGGATTCACGAGCTAGAGAAGACTGCGTGTTTTGCATGGCTGCATACCTCCTCCTACAGAAATTTCATGCAACAACCAGGTATATTATCGCAAGAAATGATCAGCATCCAGCAATAACAATATGGAATACATTGATGGGGAAAAAGATTCTCCAATAGTATTTTAGCGATTCTTGTACTTGGAAGTCTTCATTTCAAATTAGATATAAACTCAAGGGAAATATTTCTTTTATTAGGCTAGCCTACAAAATAATAGCCGGCAAATGTATATGGTTTGTATATGTTGGCTAGCGCCTGTAATTAATTTCCCAAAAAATCAAGAAAGCCCTAAAACTCAATCTATATAGGAAAATATAAAATTCTTGAGGGCCTTAGAGAAGAGCAAGCAAGGACATTATCCTCCAACCGCCATAAAGGATGCAATATGAAGGATACCTTAACTCAGAGGAGCGACTTCTCGTCATGGCCTGAGAACTATGAAACCAAGTCTGCAAGAAAGCTCCGTATGAGGATCATAAGAGAAATTCTGTAAATCGATATCTGCAATTATTGAACAAACCTTGGCTAAAAAGAGATTACTAGCTTGCATTTCCGTATCTGTGATATTCCTGAAGACAAATAAAACCAAAATTGGTTATTACCCCCAAAAAATTTCAGAATCACTAATAATATGAGAAAATCGAATGAAATATCTAAGCTGGTTGAGCAATAACCTCAAGCCGGATAACCCACATATAATGAGAAGTTGAACACCAAATGAGTAAGCCTAAGGCAGCAATAAAACACATTGCAATAGCCCCAGAAAATGGACCTTTTTTTTTCTTCCTATTTTGGATTTTAATTTGACATTACTAACACTGATCGTAATTAAATCATACAACCCTACAGAAGGAAAAGGTAGGTAGATCACCTGCTTGAATGTTGGTTAAGGCTGCTAGATGATTCATTGGCAGTAGACGCATTTTGTGGCTGCAGAGAGTCAGCCACTTTTCTTTTCTGATTTCCCGCATACTGCTGATTTGATAGACCAGCGAGTTCACTAGAGATCCTGCATTTTAAAACTAAAGAATGTAACCACTTCTGAAATCATCAAAATTTAGAATAGCCATCAAAGCTGAAAAAATAATGTAACTTTTCATTGGCATAGGTTATCATATCCACTTCCACGCCGAATTGGACTTGCAAGTTAGAGTGATAAGTGAAAAATAAATCATAGCTATAGTGAGAATTCAACTTCCTCTGCATAACAGGAGGAGATGAGCTGAACCTACTAATAATACATAAAACTCAAAAAGAGGAAGAGACAGAAATAATGTAAAACTATATATTTGGCACCGTGTACATTGCATTACAAAGTTATGCTACTTGGCACCTGTAACAAATCACTCCAAAGTCCAAACACACTAACCTTTGTGATCCTTGTCGAGCTAGGTGAGCCATCGTTGTAGAATCACTGCCATTATTCTAAGAAGCAAACAGTAGTGAATCAGCCGGTTTACAAAAGAGCAAGCAGGCAAATGTAAAAGCGATATACATGTATTTTTGACCTCTAAATCTGGACATCTAAGGACTAGTGTTTTAACTATAGTGGTTAACCAACAATAATAGAGCAAGAAAATAAGAGATACAATGACAGTTATGCATCGCCTACTGGTTGCCTCTTCCTTGGCAATATGAATCCATGAAAGAGAAGCCAGGAATACACTCTAAGTTAACAACTCGTCTTTATGACACATAAGGATATAGAGCAAAAGTAAAGTTTATCACATAACTGGATATTTCTTTTTCTACTTTGGTTGTGAGTCCTTATGATACACAGAGTTCATGAGATGATTGATAGCATGATGAGAAGAATGGAATTCATTTATATATATATATATATATATATGCAAATTAACAAAAAAGCAGATGCAAAGTCTAAACATAATTTGCTTGCCTCTGCAGTGGTGAGCCAGGTCTTGAAGAGTTCCTCACTATCAGTTCGAAGGGAATGAGAGATGTTTCTAAAACCCAACATCTCCATTGTAGGCGCAGCCACTCCTACTGAGCTCTCCATCATATTTCTTATGAACAATTCTTCGCTTGTATTTCTACACAAATCTGAATATCCTCTTCCCTCCATTTCCATTTCACTGAATTTCTTGAACACTAGCAGATAATTATACTAATTAACCATTGATCAAGCAAACGAAAGTCAGTGAAATGAAGATATTGCCTGAGTGAGTATCTGAACCAAAATTATAAAGCTACTCCTTTGATGTCAAATTCACATGAAAATTCGAACCTATTTAACTCAACTGACATATCAGATTCAACACCAGGGCAATATTGTTTTCTTTTTTCCACTCAAGTAATAGATATGCTGCAGAATGATCAAATTCTTGTAGCAGTGGAAGGAAGGAATTTGATATAATAAAAGCATCAAATGTCACATTCAAGCTCATCTCTTTCTTTCTGAGTCAGTAAAATTGACAAGCGTATAGTGGGCTTAATTAATTTTAAAAAAAAAAATAGATTTGATGGAATTAACAAAAATCCAATTTGTTTAGATTCCAGTCACCTTATACTTGTCTTCTTTCCCGTGTGAAAACAACAACTTTTTCCTAGGCTAATTTGTACCTGTCAATTAGTGAAACTAAAGTACAAAATGAACAGAAAAGGAAGCATTTCAAGTAACCTTCATTCCTTCTTTTTTGCTGGCTAGATAATCAATTGTCTTAAGGACAAAATTGACAGTTTTCAATAAAAATTGTAAATGATAACCAAAAAAAAAAAACGTGAAGTCTATTCAGACATTAATGTTTCAACAACACAATGCAATATAGTTTAAAACATTACATTATGAAACGATGAAAAAACAACAATCAAAACATATGTACTGTTAATTGTGTGTAACAATTATGATGAAACTATATATATATATATATATATATATATATATTGAAGCGACTCCCTCTCACGCACCCTCCTTCAATTGCGTATTCGGTTTATCTGTATGACCATTTTGAAGATTATATTCTGTCAGTATCCTTTGTATAAAACCATCCGACATAACTCCAGCTTCTAGCATGTGGTTATACAAGGATACGGCATCCACTACTCTTCCAACCTTGCAGTAACCATGAATCAAAATCCCATATGTTACAACATCAGGTAATATATGGCTGCTTAACATAGAAGTAAACACAAGAGATGCATCTTCAATCATCCCCCTTTTGCAAAGACCATCAATCAGGATGCTGTAACTCACAATATTTGGAGATACATTATTCCTGAGCATCTCTTCGAGAAGGTCAAAAGCAGTTTCCATGCAAGAGGATTTAAAGTAGCCGTCAATCAAACAGCTGTACGTGACGACATTAGGAGATGGACCTTTCTCCAGCATTTCGGAGAATAGTGACATTGCATCATCCATTCTACCTTCTTTGCATAATGCATCAATCAAAATGGTCATGGTGATAGTGTTGTACCCAATTGGTTCGTGTTTCATCTCTTCATAAAGTTGAATGGCATTATTCGACATCTTCATGGAGCAGTAACCGCAGATCACAGTGTTGTATGTCACAATATCAGGCGGCGGCCCACACTCTAAGACCTCGTTGAACAGTACCAGAGCATCTATCAACTTACTTTTCTTGAAAAATGCATTAATGAGAACATTGTACAAGGCTATATCAGGATTTATACCAGTCCTCCTGATCAGTTCAAAAACCTGCAGTCCAGCAGGTAGATTGTTCCATTTGCAAAGCCCATCGATGAGAATGCAATATGTAATAACATCAGGAAGAAAACCTTTCTTGAGCATCTGGAAGAAAAATGCAAGGGCTTCATCACATCTCCCTTGCTCACAGATGCCTTTGATAACTACTGTATGAGTAACTACATCAGGTAATATATTCCAAGCACCCATTTGCATGTATACATTTACCATGTTATTAACTTGTCTCAATCTGCAAAATCCATCAATTAATGTGTTAAAAATATAAATATTTGGACTTATACCACTTTTAACAGCTTGGTAAAAGAATCTCATGGCAGCACACATCCAGCCCTGTTTACAAAGACCATTTATAATCACATTGTAAACCACAACATCAGGAATGTTTCCCTTCATAAGCATCTCCTTGTACAAACCTAACCCATCTTTCAGCTTCCCGGCCTTGCAGAAACCATCTATAAAACTGCTGTACATCAATAAAGATGGTTCAATACCATGTTTCACCATTTGACAAAATATACCAAGAGCCTCAAGAAGCCGATCCTTTTGACATAAGCCATTCACAAGGATGGTGTACGTAGCTGTAGTTGGCAGAACTCCTTCCTTTAACATTCTCTTGAAAGTCTGAACGCCTTCTGCTATTTCTCCATTTTGGATATATGCATCTATTATAGAACTTAAAATAACTGCATCTAACTTAATGCCTTTATCTAAAACTGCTGAAAGTAGCTGACCTCCCTCCCCTAACTTCCCGGCCTTAAACAGACCGTCAATCAGAATACTATAAACAATTAGATCAGGATCTATACCCCTTGCTATCATAAGAACATAAAGCCTGAATGCCTCTTCTAATCTTCCCTCCTTACAGTAACTGTTTATTAATGTGCTAAACGTCACAACACTTGGCATTGGACCTTCCTTTAACATCAATAAGAAGAATTTATACATATCATCTGTACACTTACTCTCGTAAAGACTCTTCAAAATCTTATTACATGCAACAATATCCAATGAAAACCCTCTCTTAACTAGTTCCTTATGGAAGTCTAAACTCAGTCGAACCTCACCAATCTTTACAAAACCATTCATCACGAAACTATACACGTCAACACCATGCATCTGCTCTTTACTAAACCGACTTGTCATGATTCCATAAACATCCAAAACAAGATTAACACACCTCGAATCGACCAAACAACGTAGAAACCTCAACATTGCATACTGTGACAATGGAACACCCATTTCACACATTTGAAAAAACAACTCAACGGACACATCAATCTCCCCAATCCTACAACAATTATCAAGAAAGAAGCTATAAACAGTACTCCTATTTGACCCATAATTCCTAAACCCCTTCTCAAACACAGCAACACAATCAAAATACCCAAACTTTTCAACCATTTTAGCAAAAACAAATCTTGCAGGATCAAACATACGCTTAAAGAGAAGCAAATGAGCAAGGCAGGCATAAGATTCAAGTGAGTGATTAAGCCCAATAACATTTTCAGACCACTCAAAGAACCTAATTGCCGAAAAGGGTTTTGAGCTAAGATTATAAAGAATTGGTTCAACATGAGTTGGTCGTAAATTGGACAGTGTACGAGGTTCAGTAAACTGAAAATTATCATCTTGGTGAAATGCTGAAGTAATTTGATTGATTAGGGGATTTGATTGAGAATATGAGCGATAAAAATAGAGTCTTGAAATGGGTTTGAGAAGAAAAGGAGGTACCTTTGATGAAAGTGCCATGGGATTGAGTAAAATCCTGAATTTTTGCCATTTATTGGAGCTGAGATTTTTTCCCTTGGGGCGAAAGGAAGGGATGATATCTGAGCATTTAAAAGGGGTTTTCAGCTTCAAGTTCCTATTATTGGGACATGGGGTTTTAGTTTTTACTGGGGTTTTGGTAGGTTTCCCTTTTTTTTTTTAGTTTAGAGCCTCTAGTTGTCACTAATTTGCACTTCGGCCCCCTCAATGTCATGAATCATGATATTTTCTAGTATTTATCAATTTAGTTATATGATTATATGGAATTTTATTTTATGAGTGAAATTATATTTAACTAGTTAACTTACTCGCGCTCGCGCGGTTCTAATATTATCATCAAATTCTAACTTTAAAACATGTGACTTTAGTAAATGTCATGTCACCTTAAATATGATTAGTTTCGAATTGTTTTATGTTTGTTGATCGAAAAATAAGCTAATTACCAAGTATAACTGAGGTGATCATATAATTCCACTTAAGTTTTTACCAATTTAATCATACATTTTATAAATACTTAATATTCACATTTATAAGAAAGTTCAAGTTATTAAGATGTTAGCCACGTATTTATAATTGTAGAAAAACATTATTTCTATTGCTAAATTGGAGTATCTTAATTTAAAATTCTAAAATATTTCTATTGCAAAAAAATATATGAAGAACGAAAAAAAGAAGGAACTTATGTAATATTAATACTATATTTTGCACGATAATTATACTATAGATAAAATATAATAAAATTAAGGCCCCTTATTAAAATTTGGCTTTAGGCCATTAGTTTTATGGAGACGCCTTTGCGAGTGATGTGTCTAGTTCAACAATGATGAGGACATTTTTCATTTAAAAAATAAATAAAAGGGACTTAATGATAGAATAATGCTTTGTATGAGGTTTGTAGTATTTAGTTCCAAGCTCCAACTAGGTATAAGTATTGTTCGAATAGCATTTGACCTTCTTCAAACAGTAAATAGGACAAAAGAAAAAAGACAACTACTATATTCAAGTTAGTTAAGTACGTACGGATGTTCTTAGAATCAAATAAAATTTGTTAGGCGAGAAAGAACTTTATCAGCTCGAGGAAGAATATGTAAGAATATAACCTACACTTGATGTTTACATTTAATTTATTTGATCTATGATTATGTAAAAACGTATTTATTTATAATTCCGAATCAAATAAATCGTGTGTAGATTTTTTTTCAAAGGAAGGAACGGATTCTATTCAATATTCCTAATTTTACCCAAAAGGAGAAGAAAAGAAATTTGGCAAATTGAAGGAATTACTGTTAAGATTTCAAATTTTAGGCCATTTTTTGAGGGACCATATGTACTCTGTTTAAATATACCTAATTTTTGTCAAGTTAACAGAAGCACCAAAACTCATGTCATAAATGGTCCTCCGAACTATGCCTACATTTTATGCAAAAGTGAAACAATGAGTTTCAAGTTAGAACTTCTCTTAAGACTTGCCCCAAAAATGCAAACCTTTACAAGAGTAATTTATTCTCTGCTTCAGAATCAAAGCTTAATCTTTGGCAAGGAAGACGGTCTTACCGACAACGTAATTAACGGCTTTTACTTTAATCTAACCTAAAAATATGGAAAATTCACGCATTTGGCTATGTTCGTTCAACGCCTTCGCCCATATGCATGTACTGTCTTCTAACAGTTGGTAACTTCTAAACACAAAAAGTAAAACCACCTCTTTCCTCACCCCATCCCCCCCCCCCCCCCCCCCCCCCCCCCCCCCCAAAACAAAAAATCCAAAGGTCCACAAATTACGAATACACCATATATTACATAGAGCATTCGTGCATTCAGAAATTGAGTTTTTTTATTTATAAATAATGACTATCAATTATGAAGTATGAGAGCTAGGAAAATCGAGCAAATTTCTGGCCCCCACTGTCACTGGCCGTCATTGGAATTTTTTTTTTAAAAAAAAGAAACAAAGTAAGAAGAAAAGGAGTCATCTATCATGGCTATAAATCTTTGAATACGATGAAACTAAAATATGGACCTTCAAATGGTCAACAGAAGCATGAAACTGCTGCTTAATGAAGGGCCACAACAAAATATCTTTTAACTGCCCTGATATAATTCGAAATGCTATTGTAGATGTCTTTCAACACGGATAATGGTATCTCTGTACGAATGACAGAACTTGCAATCTGTTAACCATCTCGCTTCGTGATATACGTGTAGATTGTTAAGATCAGACACCGCAGAGATAGCATATGGTGTTTTCACTAAAACCAACAATCTATCTTCCTCTGTTTATGACGACAACCAACAGAGGCCAAAGGCAAAAGTTACTTCCACGTCGAACTAATCCTCGACTAAAAGTTTGAAATCCCAACATCGACACTCTCAATTACGTACCTTTTACAGTGAATGCACTAGTTTAAAAATGACATAAAGGAAATAGATTTCCAAGCTAGTACAAAATTTGGCATCTCAAGTTTTCAGCCTTGTGCAGGATGTGGAGGGGGTGGCTGCATCGACATATGTGGCATCGAATGGTAGGGGCCACCATTAAGGTGCTGAGGTGGTGGAGGAGGACGGAAAACCTGAGCGCCCATTGCAGCTGGTGGTGGAGGGGGCCTATTTAGGGGTGGAGCTACCTGTGGGGGTGGTGGAGGTGGCATTCCCCTGAATTGCATTTGCTGCTGCGGAATGCCAGCTGCACCTGGTTGCATAGGATGTCCCTGCCAAGCTTGCGGTGCAGGCATTTGCATTGGTGGGTAGATGTTAGGCTGCATAGGTGGTGGCCGGATTGCTGGAATAGGAGCTGGAGGTATAGGACCATTTGCAAAAGGCCGTGGGGGACCTGGAGTACCAACCGCACCATTGGCTTGTGGAACGCTGGGGGGTCCACTTGCAAACATGGTATGAGGCCTGTTTTTCTGAGTACCTGGATTACTAGCAGCTAAAACCCTTTCTGCATATCATAAACAACAAATTAGAATTCCTCGAAGTGGTTGGAGAAGAACGATTACATAATTCATAGAGATAATAAAGTCCCTGAAATTCCAACAGCAGAGAAGGTGCACAATAGCCACTCGTGCATTTTTTTTAAAAACACCTCGCTCATTCACTACACCTAGTCACTTACTTCTAAGAATTTCAAAATATTAGCTATCTTAAATTTAATTGATATATCAAATTTGTTGGAATAACACAAGCAAAACAGAGTTCAACAATCTTGATTGAATGACAATTATCCACATCCTAGCATTCACAACTTCATTTGTTTATACACAGAAGATTCCTACCAGCAGGGGTGCCATGACGTTCCCCTTTTGTATCTTTCTTGTAGGCATAGGAAACTGTAATTTGACGGTTGCAAAGATATTGACCATTCATTGCCTGCAGACACACCAAGTTGTAAGTCACAGTCCAGATTCATCAGCTAAAGGGAGAATTTAGTTGTTCAGTCTCTTAGACTGAAGACTGCCCAATATAAATTTTCCCTTCAGTTGTTTTGTCCCTTGGATGCAAGGTCAAGCTATAATCCAGGGAGGAAGGAAAGATGTATATGAGCCCGTTTGGATTGGCTTATTTTAAGTGCTTTTAAGCCAAAATAGCTTTTAAGCCACTTTGTAGTGTTTGTAGTGTTTGGATAGAGTAAAAAAGCGCTTTTAAGCACTTGTTTTTAAGCTAAATGACAAAAATAAGCCAAAAGCTAGAATCCTAGCTTATGGCTTTTGGCTTAAAAGCCACATACAACAAGCCCATCCAAACGGGCTCTATGTTTCAAGTATTTGACGCACAGTAGAGAGAAAACACATACTACCACCACTGATCCAAAATGATGTTACCATATATCTACGGGTACATTTTTTATTTCTATGTGGTTGTTAAATTACACATTTTTTTAAGAAAGCCAAGCTTCCATATCCCATGTCATGTCAGACGCAAATATTTTACCGCTAAAGGTTTCCAGACACAGCCCGTATATTACCAATTTGGAGATGCATCAGTCTCCGATCATATTTTGACAATTGATTGTCGTAACTATTTAACCAGTTGACCTGTCTTTCTGGAATTGAAAGAAAGCGTCAAACGTTGTGATTGTATTATGAGTTTATGACTAAACCGGATAAATTAATAGCATAAACCAAACAGGAAAATACTCCACTTCTAACCCAGTACAGCCTCCATATCATGCAAATATATATCTTCTCCAATCTGATTAGAAATGTATCCTAATTTATAATCGACTTTAAAAGAAGATAGGACTCCATACACAGCACAGGCTTCAAGTCGAAAAATAGCTAATACTTAAATTTGAACCTTTTGGACTTGTAACTCACAACATATCATGTATCTGTACATATTTATGGTTGGTAAGCAAAGAGGTAAACGGACAGTTACCTCAATTGCTGCATCAGAGGCCTCAAATGAATCGTAACTAATGAAACCAAAACCCCGGGAATTCCCTGTCTCAGGGTCTCTCATTATCTGGAACAAAAGATAATACATCAGAAGATAACAACAACAACCACCTCTAAATGGCAAGTAAACTGTGGTCCTAGTAAAACGTAGAGTGCTATATGAACCAATATACGCATAGTTATAGAGAAAAACCATATGTGCATTGTTTATCATTCAAGCTGGTCTAGCATGTTAACATGAATCACTAGCTAAGTAAGGAGGGCAATTATTAATAACATTGCAAACATGAAGGGACCATCTCTTTATACCTCCCACACCCCCTGGAGAAAGAAAAGAATGGACAAGAGAGAACCTGTAGGAATCAACTTTAAAAGGTCTAGATGTTTGTTTAGAGGATGTACCAATACAATATCTCTAGCAGATTGTTAGGATTTAAAAACATAATCTGAAGCAACAACAACAACAACCACCCAGTATAATCCCACAAGTGGGGTCTGGGGAGGGTAGGATGTACGCAACTTTACCCCTACCCTGGAAGGGTAGAGAGACTGTTTCAGATAAAAACATAATCTGAAGCATGGACACAAAATAAACGAGACTTGATCAGAACGGAAGGCTAGGAAGTCCAGACACGCATCTTTAAAAGCAGCAAAATGAAGAATCATGAATCATATGAAAGTAGAAGGGAAATGACTTTAACCTTTGGATTTGAGACAATAACTCCAAAAGCACTAAAAGTGTCGTATAGAAGCTTCTCATCAACATCCTGCATATAAAACAGAAGTGGATTTATAAGCTAACAGAACTGCTAGCATGAGCAGTGTGATAATATGCAGGTGACGTTGTACACCTAAATTAAAGCTGATATCCTATGTCTACGTCCAGACACTTTGGATAAGAATAGCACAAGAGTTTGTGAAATACTGTAAAAGAAATCTACTGCTTACAGGATCAAGGTTTCCAACAAACAAGTTGGCACCAACATCAACACTCTTTTTATCTTGTGATGCCTGTACGAGGATAACTTATTAGATTAAATAGAATGTGAAATATGTGGGACAATTCATTATAGAAAGGGGAGGTGCATCAATGGCATATCATTACCTTATTCACTCGTATTGGTTTCCCATAAAGTTTAATCATATTCAGTACCTTTATTGCCTGCATTGATAGTGCTTTAGAGAGAGAAAGCAAGGAATAGCAAAAACCAAATCCATCGTAAAAAAATATAACAGATAACAAGACACTAGCAAGTAAAAAGAGAGTAACAAGAAAAACAACTAACACATACATAGTCAGCATCTTCTTCACTTCGGAATTCCACAAAGCCATATCCCTGATGAGCATTAGTAACTCTGTCCTTAGGGACATAAACATTGACTGCAACAGATAATGATTTATATAGCGAACAAGTGAGATTTAAAAGAATCTAAATTTCCCAAAAGATTTAAAATAAAAGGGATAAGAAATGCTGATTAAAGAATTTAAAACCATAGTGGATGTTAAACAAAATTTATCAAGAAGCTCCACTGATTTACTCCCTTTTTATGGGGACAGGGGGTACAGTTAAAAATTTAGACATACCTACTGGACCTGCTTGAACAAACAACTCCCATAACAACTCTTCAGAAACCTGAATCCAGGGAAAAATATTCTCAATTTTCTGAGTAATTCAACCCTGACAGCAAAGCAAAACAAAACAAAACAAAAGCAGAAAAACAGGGAGGAGTTTGTGGAAGGGACACCAACATCAAATTGGAGCATCAACTGGTCAAAGATGTTTCATTTATAGGAGGAAGCTAGTCATACCGAGGTTAATGATATTGGAAGGGAAACTTACCTAATATATCAGCATAAAAGGAAAGAGAAGCAGAAATGCGGGAGATAATTATTCACACCAGAGAAGAAGTTCAGCATAAATGGTGGCAAATGAACATGTTGGGTCAATATTGGGCGGGTTAAAACTGAGTTAACCAGTTTTATACTTTCGAGAAGCTTAGTGAGTTTAAGGGAAAAGCTTTTACATGTATTCCTAGTGACACTGAGTCTTTGCTTTGTGTTTGAATCAGCTGCTTTTCTGTTAAGGTAAGAAAAATCGAATAGAGTGGCGGAGGAGGAAAAAACCCTAGGGGATTAGAAGGAAGGAAAGAGATACCTGAGGGTCGAGGTTGCCGACATAGGCAGTGGCGTCTTGGTTGCGCTCCGCTGCGTGTTGGCCCAGCAGGTTTGCTCCAACTCCCGGAGCTATACGAGTCGTCATACTCAGAAAGAAGAATGCTCTGTGCAAGGGAAAACTAAACAACACAAAGGCCCCAAAAATAAAGGGCCAAATATCCAAAATCCCAACCGGGTCGGGTTATAAGTACGGCTTCTGCTATCGTCCAGTATAACGGCAAAAGCCTTATGCCAACTCCGACCGATAGGCTTCCGTGAGAAGGTTGATCAATTGCTTTCCGACTCCGGCTCGTATTCCGACGTCGTTTCCGGTACGTTACCGTGTTACTTCTAGTTAGTGATGTTCATAAATTCCCAAAAACCAAACCAAATCGAAACTAAATCAACCAGACCAAAAAAACCAATACTTTTATGTTTGGTTTGATTTTGGTTTTGAATTTCAAAAACTGATCAAATTTGATTTGATTTTGATTTTAATCAATAAATAACCGAATCAAACCGACTATAGGTAGTTATTTTAAATTTATTATTACACCTATATATATATATATGTATATTTTTATACAAAGTTTTAAAAAATTTATTATGAATATTAATCGTTTGCACTTTTAGTATAATTCTTTATTCTAGTTTGATTGATAGTTTTCTTTTGTTAAGTGTAAGAATTCATTTCATGTATAAATATTTTTAATTGAGTCCTTAAATTATTCATCACTATTTGATTCAATTATCATCAATATATTTTAGTAAACAATAGATTTCTCAAAGGGCAATTGATTTGATAGTGTCACGTTGAAAATGTGATCATCGGAATATGTGTGTGGTGGTGTATGTCTTATATTTAAGAAAAACCCGATAAATAACCAAAAAAACCGACATAAATCGAATCGAGAAAAAAACCGACTCAATTAGTTTGGTTTGGTTCTAATATTTGAAAAACCGACTTACTTGGTTTGGTTTCTTTTTAGGGAAAAACCGATAGAAACCGAACCATGAACACCCCTACTTCTAGTAATGATGTATACAATAATTGGATAAATTTTTGAGTAATTTTCTAAAACCACTGTTGTTTAGTGACTACTAATTTTCTTATAGCTACCATATATATAATTATTTCATATAGCTATTATTCACTTGTTACGGTAGTGTATTCATTGTATTCGCGTTGTTATATTCATGAATACAGCAGCAAAAAACGCCTAAAAATCAGGACAGTCCAGCTGTACGCGCATGTATTCACATATATCTGCGTCATGTATTCATGAATACAACAGCACAAAAAAACTAAAATCAGCGCAGTCCAGTTGTACATGTATGTATTCAAATGTATTCGCATTGCTGTATTCATGAATACAGCAGTAAAAAGCGCCTAAAATCATGGCAGCACAGTTGTATGTGCATGTATTCACGCCATGTGTTCGTAAATACAGCAACAAAAACGTCTAAAATCATGGCAGTCCAACTATACGCGCATGTATTCACATGTATTCGCGTTGATGTATTCATGAATATAACAGTAAAAAACTAAAATAAAGGCAGTCAAGCTGTATGCGCATGTATTCACATGTATTCGTCATGTGTTCATGAATATAGTAACCGCAATCACCTTAAAAATAGGCATGTCCAGTTGTCTAAGAGAGAGGAAAACCATAAATAGCGCATTTCATGCCTTATTCCATGCCTCAATGGTCCTGTATATCATAAACGCTTATTTTGCTATAAAACATAAAAGTAAGTTATAGAAAATAATATTTTAAAATAATTTTAATTTATAATAAATAAGGTATATACCTTTCCTATATGAGGTAAAATTTCCTATATTTCTGTTTGTTGGCATTTGAGGATATCACCAACACCACCAAAAATGAACTTGAAATATGATAAATAAAAAAATAAAGTAAGATACAATTTAGAAATATTATATAAAAATATAAGGTATAAGATAAAATTAAATTATTTAGAACTTGTTTGGATTAGTTGGTTGTAAATAACCGATAAGCTTGAAGTGCAGAAAACTGATTTTTGATCAAGTAGATGTATTTTTAAATGCTGAAACTAGTTTTTTAAAGGTTATATAGCCTCGGAGCCACTTAAACTTGCACCTGATTGTCAACCCGGTAAACAAAGTTACATTTTTCCTATTTAAATACCTCTGCTTGATCAAAACCCATATATTAAACACCTCCGCCGGAGCGTGAACCTCAAAATCCCTAACAAGGATTACTCATCACATGCTAAGCCTTTTATTATTGGACATGTGTAGCTAGTGAGTCCCATTTTTTAATTTTTTAAATTCATTATCTTTCTCTTCTTCTCCACCTCTATCAAAACAATTCTACGGTGAACCAAAGTACCACCAGAAGGTCCAGAACCACTAATTTCGTCTACCACCACCATAAGCTCTTGTTATGCCGAGGAAGAGGTAAACCCGAAAATAAAGAAGATAAGAATACCAAATTTTAATGTGGAAAACCCTTCAAATCGAAGGTAAAAATCACGGGATCACAAAGATCCAAAAACCCCACTATAATAATAAGAGGGTTACAAAAGTTCTCCAAATTGGCTACACAACAAGTGCCAAACACAGAGCAACAATAGCAACAAGAGCAACGACAAGTCAATTGAAAATTAGGAGAAGCCACAAAATTGGAGCTGGTGTTTGGGGAACAAAATCAGATGTTGCAGACTTCAAAATCCGATCTCCACCGTTCAAATCAAATAACAAGATGTTACGAACACTCAGTCAAAATTTCAGACTGATCCAACAGTTAACGAATCGGTAAACGGGATTTGAAGTTTGTTGGCCGGAATAAAATCTGCAGCAAAACGAATATTTTTCTTCTCTCTTGACGAAAACTATCTAAAAATCACTCTTATGTGCTTAAGTCTTTGAAAAACTTGTACCGATGAGCATAAAACAATTCTCTAAGGTTCCTATTTATAGATAATGAGTGGTGCTTTCTCTTAAAGCCAAAACCAACTCTAAATAGGAATAAAAATTGAATCTAGTTCCGAATATGAATGGAAAGCAAAAGATAATAGGATTAGGCAATTGCACCTTTGGCTGGACAACATGGGCATGGGCCCAACAAACTCCCCATCCATCCAAGGGGCCAAATATGTCTTCAAGTAGAAGAATTATTGACATGATTCATGTCTGCCAATTTTCTCCAAAACGCATGCTTATCTGCAAGCTTTGCGACGAAGTCCTCAAGCTACTCCATATAAATCTCCTCATCTAAATCACCATGAAGAAAAGCAGTCTTGACATCCATATGCTCAATCTCTAAATCTAGACTTGCGGATAAGCCTAGAACCACACGCATAGAAGATATCTTCACAACAGGGGAGAAGATTTCATCAAAGTCAACTCATTTCTGTTGGCCAAAACCTTTAACAACTAACCTCGCTTTGTATTTGGCGCAGAGGTATGGTTATCTTGCTTTATTCTGAATATCCATTTGTTAGATAAAGCTCTCTTACCTTCCGGCAATTTCACTAACTCGTATGTGCCATTCTCATGAAGTGACTTCATCTCATTTTTCATGGCTTCGATCCATTGATCTTTGTGAGTATCTTGCATGGCTTCGTCATAATTCTCAGGTTCTCCTATGTCAGTCAAAAGTACATACTCATCAGGAGGATAGCGCATGGATTTTTGTTTCTCCCTTGTAGATTTTCTAAGAGAGGTTTCAGGAGCATTTGAAGTAGTTACCTGAGCAGGAAGTGGTTGCAGATCAACCACAACTTCATCAACTAGAGCATCCATAACATCTCCATCGTGATGATTATTTTGATTTTGATCAATATCTTCATTGTTGTCTTGGGTTCCTTCATGTGCAATAAGTGCCTTAGTAATTGAAACTGGATCAATATCAACTAAGATCTCATTACTCTGAGAATCTATCTTCTCACATTTGGTGATATCTTCAATAATATGGTCTTTAAAGAATATTGCATCACGACTTCTAATAAGTTTGTTGTCAATTGGATCATAAAACCGATACTCAAACTCATTTTGACCATAACTGATAAAGATGTACTGCTTAGTTTTGACATCCAGTTTTGATCCCTTTAGGAACATGCACACAAGTTTTACACCCAAAAACTCTCAGGTGATCATAAGAAACTTCTTTGGTAAACAAAACTTTGTCTGGGATATCACCATCCAAAAACAGCAGGAGACAAATTAATAACATAGGCAACAGTATTAAGTGCTTTCGCTCAAAATGTATTTGGAAGTTTAGCCTCTGAAAGCAGGCATCTAACTCTTTCAACTAGAGCTCTATTCATCCTCTCTGCCAAACCAGCCAATTAAGGCGTCTTGGACGGAGTTTTTTGATTACGAATGCCTTATTATTTGCAATAGTTATCAAAGGGACCACAATATTCACCACCATTATCAGTGTGAATACATTTTAATTTCTTCCCCGTTTGTCTCTCGGCTAAGGCCTGAAATTACTTAAACACGCCAAGTGCTTGATCTTTAGATTTCAAATTACGAGAATGCTCATCAATGAAGGTCACACGGTAAAATACACCACCTTTTGACTTTACTTTAAAAGGACCACATAAATCAGAGTGTACTAGTTCCGATAAATCGGGCTTTCTTGAGGGACGATGGCTATGAAAGGAAACCCTTTTTTGTTTTTCAGCTAACAATGGATACACCTTTTCAACTTTGCTTGTTTCACTCTAGAAAGTAAACTTTTCTTAGCTAAACATGTAATCCCCATCTCACTCATACGACTCGATCTTTTGTGCCACAATTCTGGTAAAGTGACACTTTCCACCAGATTTATGGAGTCATTAAGAATAGAGCCATGCTACATATATAAATGGCCAGACTTGACCCCTCGAGCCACTACTAACGAAATCCTGGTGAGCTTCCATTGTCCACTAAAGAGGACATTATGATAACCTTCATCGTCTAATCTTCATGCGGAGATTAAATTGAAAGGAAAGTCTGGAGCATGATTGATATGTTGAAGAACTAACGTTGAACAATTATTAGTCTTCAAACAAACTGTGTCAACACCAAACACCTTAACTTTGCTGGCATTGTCCATCTTTAACACTCCAGAATCAACATGAGTATAAGATGAGAAAAAGTCTTTTTTTGGTGTGACATGTAAGGTAGCTCCAGAGTCTACTATCCAGCTCATCTCATGGGATACCGAATTGATGACGTTTTCATCATAAGCAAATGGAATGTCATCTTGAACAATAACAGTAACATTGTTCTCGCTATTTTCAACTTTCTTTCCTTCTCTAGTGTCTTGCTTCAACCAATGGCAAAACCTTTTGATGTGTCCTTTCTTGCCATAGTGGTTGCACGTAATATTATAGTATTTGGACCTTGACTTACTTCTACTTTTACCTCTATTCCTCTAGATTCTTGTTATATCTTTCCCCAGGTCTTCTGTAACAAAGATATCTGCTTGTGAGGACGAACCCTGAGATTTTCTCCTTACTTCCTCGTTCAACACACCACTCTTGGCATATTCACCTTACCTCCAGGAGCTAAATTTGTCAAAGAAACACTAAGAGTTTCTCAAGAGTCTGGCAGAGTATTAAGAAGCCAAAGTCCTTGTATCTCCTCATCCAAATTAACTCCCTTTTCAGACATCTGATAAAGGACGCATTGAAAATCATTTATGTGATCAAGGATAGAGTTTCCTTCATTGTATTTAAAGGTCATCAATTGCTTTAGCATGAATAACTTGTTGTTCCCAGTTTTTGAAGCATAAAAAGTCTCTAGCTTTTCACACAATGATCTTGCATGAGTCTCATTCACAATACAGTTGCGAGCATTATCACCCATTGTCGTATATATCCACATACTTGTTGGTGCTCAAAATCTCAATCTTCATCAAATATAGTGTTGAGTTTATGAGCTGCAAAAATGGTAGATGCATTTTCTTCACGAACAATAAATCTTTCATCCTTCTTCTCCAAATATTATAATTTCTCCCATTTAAACATACTATATTGCTCATATTCGCCTCAATTCCGTAATAATCCGGATAAATAACCAAGGCTCTGATACCATTGTTATGTCGAGGAAGAGGCAAACCCGAAAATAAAGAAGATAAAGAACACCAAATTTTAACGTGGAAAACCCTTCAAATCAAAGGTAAAAACCACGGGATCACAAAGATCCAAAAAGATTTCCTATAATAATAAGAAGGTTACAAAAATTCTCCAAATTGGCTACACAACAAGTGCCGCACACGGACCAACAATAGCAACAAGAGCAACGGCAAATCAATTGAAAAATAGAAGAAGCCACAAAACTGGAGCTGCTGTTCGGGGCAACAAATCAGATTCTACATGACTTAAAATCCGATCTCTACCGTTCAAATCCAACGCCAAGATGTTGCAAATACTCAGTCAAAATTTCAGCCCGATCTGGCCGTTAACGAATCGGTAAAGGGGATTTGAAGTTGGCTGGTCGGAATAAAATATGCAGCAAAACAAATACTTTTCTTCTCTCTTCTCTCTTGATGAAAACTCTCTAAAAAAACCGCTCTTAAGTGCTTAAGTCTTTCAAATACTTGTATTGATAAGCATAGAACAATTCTCCAAGATTGTCCTAATTATAGATAATGAGTGATGCTTTCTTTCAAAGCCAAAACCAAATCTAAATAGGAAAAATCGAATCCAATTCCGAATAGGAATGGAAACCAAAAGAGAAGGTCATTGGGCCTTTGACTGGACAATATGGGCATATGCCCAACAACTCGCCATATACCCCCTCTATAAATCTCTTTACTTACTATGCTTTAATTATGAAAGTTACCTTGTATACCCATAAAAAAATTACATGTCATATCTTGATAGAGAATCAACCACTATTAGTAAGAGGATAATATCCCTTAAATGTAGCCTTAATTGTTGAAACGTGTACTTAGTGAATTTTGAGATTCACATCTCTCCTCATTAAATCATATTCCTATTTTTCAGCGGAGCTTCATTTATGATATTGTATACTCTATACGTTCAAATCTTCCTATATATTTTGAACATACTACAATATTCTAATTTAAAATACAATTAAAATCGAATATATCACAATATTCTAATAACAAGTATAATATCTAAACCAAGCATATCACAATATTCTAAATTAGAATATATTATTCAGACTTAATATACTATAATATTTTAATTTGTAATACATTATTCAAATACAATAATATTGTAATTTAAAAAAATTTAATTTGAAAAATCTTACTGTATTATTCAAAATAATGTATTTTACTGTATGTTTGATTTGAATATTGTATTTCAAATTAGAATATTGTGTTATGTTCGATTTGAATATTGTATTCCAAATTAGAATATTATAGTTGTTTGATTTGAATATTGTATTTTTCATTTGGATATTGTGGTTTATCGCATTCCAAATGAGAATATTGTGGTATGCTTGATTTGAATACTATATTCAAAATTAAAATAATATCGTATGTTTGATTTGAATATTGTATTCTAAATTAGAATTTTGTGTTATGTCCGATTTGAATATTGTATTCCAAATTAAAATATTATAGTTATTTGATTTAAATATTGTATTTTTATTGGGATATTGTGGCTTATTGGGTTGAATATCATATTCTAATATTTTATTTACTTTAGATATTATATTCCTAATTAGATTATTTTCACTTTTTTTTTTGTTTTTCTTTCGATTACATATTTGAAAGAGAAAAAATTTATGGAAGACTTCATAGAGAAATTATCGGGGTTTGAATTTTTTGGTGAACATGTATAATTCCAATGCCTTAGTACGTGGAATGATAGAGTGTTTTAAGAGATTAAGTTGGAGTAACAAATAATTTAGTTCCTTAAAAAGTGGGATTTATTAAATGGCATATAATGATATTAAAAGTATAAAAAATAATAAACTTTTATAAAGTAGGTATACAAGGTAAAATAAATATTTTAAATATATGTAAAGTTATCTAGCATTTTTAGTGGGCGTACCGTGTAGATTACTCTAAATAATTAGACCTATCACTAGAAAAGAAAAATATACCAAATCAACCACAACAGGCTTTAACGACTCCAACTAATAAAATTTCAATGTCAAACTCATTTTCCTCGGCGCCAGCAAAGTTGGAAAATTCCTCCAATGCAAACTTTGATTTAGTGATTTCAAATGAAAAAGTTGTAAGTTAGTTTATCGGGTTGGCAAACTACTACAAGTATAAGTGGATCCGAGACCATTTTGTATTTTTAAATACGTATTTATGTGTTTGGATAAATGTGTTGAAACTGACAATAAATAGTTGATGTGTTTGGTACAAAAGTACTGATAAATTATTCTTTTATTAAAATGACTAAACTATTCTTAAAAATATTACAAACGATTATAAATTAAAAGGTTTCTTTGTAAAGAAAAAGATGAACAACAATTATGGAATGAAAAAAAAGTTAGAAAATTTATACTGGGAATAAAATTTTGTGATTTTTTTATATATTAAGGATACACTAGTAAAAACTTTGGTCAAACTAAAAGTGCTTATAAGCTAAAAAGTTATAAGTTGGGTGTGACCAACTTATGACTTATGGTTGATTTTAGCTTATAAGCACTTTGGGTGTTTATCAAACATGTAGATAAACCAAAAAGTGTTTATAAGCCAGTTTGACCACCTTATAAGCTTAGCCAAACACCCTCTTAATAATAAGGAACGACAAGATGAGAAAAAAGTAATTTAACGATGCGACCAAATCAAATTGGTCGTTCCATAAAGTGATACTTTTTGTCGTTATGTAACGATGAATTTAACAATACGATACAATAAAATTTAAGTACCAATCAAAACAAATATTATTGTATTTAAAGTAGGGATTTTTTCATACCTAATTACCTATACACTATTTGAAACATTATTACGAAAAATATTCATATTTTGGTATTTACCCGACCTACATAAATTTTGTTTACAAAATATATAATTCCACCTTAAAATGCTCCCAATCCATTATTAGTGTCTTCGATTAGGGATTTAGTTACACCATTTTTCTTTTTTTGTCTCCTCTTCTCTTTCTTCTCTCCAAAATATTGGTGCGGGATCTCTCCTACGGCTGCTTTGAACTCTTGGGATCCATGAACAGATTTGTCTACTCAATAAACTATTCAAAGTTGTTTCTTGTTTCAAATTAATATTAGAAAGTTGTATCAAACAAATAAGTGGAACAGAAGGAGTATTCCCCGCTCCATTCTTTTCGATTAATAAAAGTTGATTTTTTATCAAATAATAATACGTAAATTATTGCGTCTTAATTTCAGAATAAGAACCTGTGATTTCGTATCCTTTGAAATGTTTTGTTTTCGGAAAGTGAATTACTTTATATTTGCTTTTGGTCTAAAACCAATAACAGTTTTATGCTTTGCGCGTACGTACTAGAAGTTCGACGGAAGCATACAGCTAGAAATTACTAATCGTGCTTTCAGTTTATTTTTCTCTTTTTCAAACAATATTTTAGTTTAACTCAAATTTATTTTTCTAATATCAATGTGAACCTTTTTTCATACGACTAATTATATATTATACAACTTATCTATAACTTTCACATATTATTTCTAACTAGTTATATACAACTACAATATCATACAATTTAAATACAATTTTTATATAAATTTTATACAATATGTCTTTTGTATATTTTGTATATGATTTGTACATAGTAAAAATAAATTTCACACAACTAATTATATATTATATAATTTATCTACAACTTATCTAGAACTTTCACATATTATTTCTACCGAGTTAAATACAACTACAATAACATACAACTTAAATACAAATTTTAAACAAAATTTATACAATATGTCTTTTGTATATTTTGTATCTGATTTATACATAATAAAAATAAATTTCATGCAACTAATTATATATTATACAACTTATCTACAATTTTCATATATTATTTTTACTCAGTTATATACAACTACAATATCATACAATTTAAATACAATTTTTATATAAATTTTATACAATATGTCTTTTGTATATTTTGTATCTGATTTATACATAATAAAAATAAATTTCATGCAACTAATTATATATTATACAACTTATCTACAATTTTCATATATTATTTTTACTCAGTTATATACAACTACAATATCATACAACTTAAATATAATTTTTATACTATGTTGTTCAACTTCAGACAATATATATATATAAACAACATAATACAATTTTACTACAATTTCGTAAATATAATGTATATCATGTCTTCTTCTTCTTCTTCTTCGAGTTTCAATCTGAAATTCAGCCAAAATCAAGTCTAATCTTCACCAAAACATCTTCAAAATTGAGATATAAACTCCAAACCATATTCCCAATTGTTTGCAACCAAACTCAATCCAAACAAATAATGATTTTTTTAAAACCCAATTTTGGATTCAAAGCTTTTTAGTGGCTGTCAATGGTGGAATTGCTGCTCTCTTTTCATTTGCTTTATATTACTTAAATTAGGGATTGAGAGATAGAGAGAGACGTAGAGAGAATTCTCAATTCTTTGCAGCAACACCCAATTTAAACAAATAATGTTTTTTGAAAATCCAAATTCGAATTAAAAGCTTCAAAACTTTTTAATGGTTGTCCGTGTGGAATTGTTGCTCTCTTGTGCAAGATACGTGGGGAGAGGGTGGGATGTGAAAAGAGAAAC
>ML271621.1:451-14685 GCA_005239495.1 Nicotiana undulata | reverse complement strand
GGGGGGGGGGGGGGGGGGGTGGTTGTAAGATACAGTAGATGATTTTAGGACACTAATTATTATCATTAATTCCTTTAAAATGTACATAAATGATAATTGAGTATATAAAATATAATTAAAGTAAAACTTGAGTAGGGGGTAATATAGTTTCATATAGTGTATAGAAATGTAAAAATTCCTTTAAAGTATCAATACCGTATAATACAACCAGTTAGATTCAAAATTCACGTGAAATCTACCACATTACTTGCGATTGTACGTCCATGTACTCAACAGGAAGCTCGCGCTGCGATTCTCATAGTACCACATTACATTACACAGTGTTGATTCGTTGAACTCGTTAGATCTCCATGTAATTTATCGGGATGACATTTTGTCCCAAGCTTTAGATTTTGGTTACATGTCACAACATTGGGTTTCAATGCAAGCCAGAGAACAATGTCTCAGGTGCAAATTAAGAATTAAGACTACAGCAACTTCCCTACTTGCAAGTTTTCTTCTGTTGAATAGATTGTAAAGCAGCAGCTGCAATTTAATTTCTTCTCCTTTGCAATTTACCTCTCCTTTATATACCTGCTATTATATAACTGCACTAACTCAAAGCTGATTTGTTCATGTTCAACACCTCAAACGAGCTTAGTTATGGCTTATATCACTACTAAAAAAAGGGGAAACCGACCGCCAAAACCGACCGATGTTGGTCGGTAATTGGCAAAAACCGACCGAAAACCGACCGATTCGCGGCGGTCAGTAATCGTAATGTCGGTAGAGCTAACCGACCGACTTTGATCGGTTTTTTCCGACCGATTTCGGTCGGTCAATTAAATTTAAAAAAATGCCGAAATAAAGTCGGTGGGTATTTCAATTATATAATTAAAAAATGCACCGTCTGGGAATCAATCTGGGGTCTGTACTATGACAAGACACTATTATACCACTAGACCGTTAGTACATTTTGTTTTAAGACTCTCTTTTATTTCATTTATAGTCTTTAATTCTATTTTCGCACGAAAATAACCGACCGATGACGGTTGGTTTTATTAAAAAATAAAATTATCGACCGATTTCGGATTTTAATTTATTTTAAATGAAAAACCGACCAAAGTTGGTCGGTTTATTGAAAAACAAATTTTGGGGGACTAAAAAATAGTTCCCGCATTTTTGCGCCAAAGAAAACCACCAATGTTTGTCGGTTTCATTAAAAATTAAAAACAAAATATTTTAAAGGTACATGAATGCTGGGTGCAGGGTGCTTAGATCAACCTGGAACATAAATTCTTCAACACATAAAGTCCAACGTATTGTGGCGAAAACTTTGCAGATTTATATTTGGGAAGAAAAATAGCTATCCGTTCAATTGAAATATCAATAATAAACAAGATATTGAAGGATGTCACATTCAGCAATGCTGTAATAAACTAAAAACTAAAATAATTATTAACTCTCAGATAATGAAACATCAAATTTTGCTTGACCACTATAAATAGTACATTCAGATAGAAGGGAATACATCTCATTATTGAGTTCACTGAGATGAATGTGTAATAAAAAACTTATAAGACAATTTCATGGTGGCTATGAGTAATATATAGCAGAGATATGATGAACCATCTTCTCGATACCCTTCTGACTTCTTGTTCATAGTTATGTTGCAGTTTCTTTTCTTTTTACTTTGCTCCTGGTAAATGATTAACTTCCTGCTAACCAATTTGAATTTGGTATAACTAGTCAGCATCCAATGCTCTCTCCATCCATATTTCCAGGGTTAGATACATGTATCAAGAGCACCATCTCATTTCATCATGACCAATACCCCTTTTACTATCAACGACATCCTATTACATCATAATACTCCAGAGAGAACAGTTTAAGACAACTGATGTCATGTTTCGTATTTTTTTCCACTTCACTCAATATTTAAAACCAAAGTTCTTCTACGAGTAACTTATCTACACCCCAACTAGAGATGTCAAATCCTCAGAGAACTGTTTTTCCACATTGCCGTGCAATTTTTCTAGAATTCTCCATGTTACAGAATCAGGTTCTAGTCCATTCTTTCTCATTTCACCAAGAATCTGATAAGCTTCTCTCTTCCAACCCAACGTGCAAGCACCATTAATAACAATGTTGTAATTGACGACACAAAGAGTAATCCCACAATCTACCAATTCATATAAGAAATCACAAGCATCATTCAATTTTCCAGAGCGACAAAGCCCCTTGAGAATGGCTGCATATAAATAACTGTCATGAACTCCTGAGGGCCAAACAACATCGTTCCAGAATCTTTTGGCTTCATCAACTTTGTTGGACTCAAACAACCCGTCTATAATAATGGTATACGTCGTGCAATCAGCAGCGGTGCCACCACTTACCATGCTACTGAAAACCTCCATAGCTTCAGCTAGCCGATGTAACTTGAACAACCCTTGGATAACTGCATTATATGTCACAACACTGGGTTTCAAACCTTTTTCAGGCATAACTCTATGCAATAACTCAAGAGCTTCTTCAACTTTCCCGAGTTTTAAAAAACCACTAATAACAGTTGTAAATGTCACACCATCAGGCGCACAAAAATTTCCCGTCATCATATCTTTGAAAACCTTTTGAGCCTCTTCAATTCTTCCCATTTTGCAGAAGCCATTAATAACAGTATTCAGGGTGATCACATCCGGTTGACATTGAGTTTGAAGCATGGTTACAAGGACATTCAAAAGCTCAGTTGGATTATCAACAGCACAAAGAGCTCTGAGATATATGTTATAAATCCTTGTTCTGTCAAGGTCTAATGTCTTATTTAACATGACATTGAGGACTTCCTTGGCCTTAACAAGATCATATTCACGAATCAAACCTTCTACCAATAACTTGTAAGTAAATTCTGAGGGTACGTAGCCAAATTGGATCCCTTCCTCCAACAACTGATATGCCCTGAAACAATCACCTTCTTTGACGAGACCATGTACAATCGAATTATATGACACTAAGCTTGGATTCAACCCTCTTTTTCTCATCATGTAAACTATCCTAGCAGCCCCATTATACCTTCCAAATCTACAAAGAGAATCTATCATTTGGGCATATACAAAACCCTCGGCCACACTTTCACCCTGAGGCATATCTTCGGCAATATTAAACACTTCATGGAAGAATCCTTCCCTACACAAGGAATTGATCACATCACAGAATGCTGCATTTTGAACATGCATATCCTCTTCAGCGAGCATCACATCCCAAAGCTTCCTAATCAGCTGTTTCCCATAGTCCACATCCCTCTTTCTCAGAACCCCGCGAATCAAAGCGCTATAACTCAGCGCATTAGGTATAACTCCACACTCAGACATTTCATCAAACAGCTTCTCTGCTTCCCCAACCTCGCCAACGTTGCAATACCCATCGATCAAAGTTGTATAAGAAACAGCATTAGGAGAATGCCCTCTCTTTCTCATATCAACAAACAACTGATGGGCATCTGTAGTTCTTCCAAAACCGCAAAGCTGATGGATCAGACGGTTGTAATTCATTAACGATGGCACAAACTGAGGTTTCTGGCAGAACAAAGCGGAGATAACACGTAAAGTCGCTTGTGGAGTAGCCGCATGTAGCAAGCGAGCAATGAGAACATTACAGGTGCGCTCATCGGGGACAGTAGAATGGGAGGAAACGGCGAGAAGGAATCGCTGGTGGGCTTCGGAAAAGCGGTAAGCATCACAAAGAGCGTGAACGATGCTGCTGAGATTAAGAGAGTCAGGATGGTAGCCGTGAAGTCGAAGCTCGTCGAGAAGTCGGAGAGCTTCGTTAACATTTCCTTCAATAGCACAAAGCTTGTGAATTCGTCTGGTCCAGTAAGTTCTGTCGTCGATCAAGTTCCGGCCAATTTCAAATTCCTGTGCTTCAGCGCTTTGTTGTTGTTGTTGTTGTTGTTGAGGAGGAGTTAAATGGAGCTGATTGGGCTGAATTACAGAAGGTGAAAGAAAGGTGGAGAAGAGCGAAAGAGATGAAGTGCAAGTTTTGCCAGAAACTGGAATTTTGCAAAAACGCATTATACAGTAGTAATGCACATGAGAAGTTTAGTTGTTCAAATGATCTTACAAATGAGTAATACTGTAAGATAGAAATGAACCTTCTTGGTCCAATGTTGCGGTGGTTCTTACGTAACGTTTTATAATGTATTGTATTGTATTGAAACGTTTTATGAATATAATATTTGAATAGATTATATCGTTTATCTTTATTTTATGATATCATACGTAAATAATATGACGAATAAACTTGTAATATTATATTAAAAAAAATATGATTCGGGATATTATTATTATATAAAAAGGTAGGATAAATGATAAAATAAAATTATTTAATAACAATGAACGGTGAGATGAGAGAAAAAGATAAGATAACAACGCAACCACATCAAATCGGTTGTTATATAAAGTGATACATTTCATCTATGTAACGACGGATTGAACGACACGATAATATTTAAATAACAACCCAAATAAATATTGTACTTAAAGTAACAATACAATGCAATAGGTAACAACCATCCAAACAAGTTGTTATAGTTTGTTTGGCCGTGCTTCTAAAATAAGCTTATTTTGAAATATGTTTTTCTTATGCCAGTCATATCTCTGTTCTTTTTTCTCTTAGCCTTTGTTTGCCAAGCTGATGTAAGTTTTCGATGAGGAGGGTAGCGTGTACGCAGAAACCCTTGAGTAGAGAGACTGTTTCCGATAGACCATCGACATCCCTCCCTCCAAGAACTCCCCAACTTGCTCTTCAATGAAATCCTTAATAATATTCAAGAAATTCATGATTTATTCGAGAAAAAATTCTAAAATAAATAAAATAAGATAAGTTTTACTGTTTGACAAATATATTCAACCAACCCCAATCCTTTCACCAATTAACATCTTAGAAGATTTCACAAAACCTTTATCACTCCGCGAGTGGCTTCTTGGTGAATAAGTTGCAATTGCACTTGTTGATACAGTTTTATTTTTTTAGGCAGTTTCGTATTCTACCAGTCTTACTGCGGGTTCGAGCCCCGTCAGTCCCAACAGAATCAATAAATATATCAATTTATCACTCCATTTCTATGAAAAAGGGGACAAGGAGCATAATTTCATTCCCAATGGAGGATCTTTTTTTTCTTTCTTTTTGTTTCGCATTTCTCATCCAACAAATAGGGAATTTTTTCATTCCTTCAACTAGTACCGATTGATGGGAGAGAGACATATGCGGATTAGTGAAATTAATTATTTATTGACATATTCAGGATTCCAAGAGAGATTGGGTCTGGTTTTTCAACTCTTTTCTTTTTATTTTACCATTTTATGTTAACTTATATGTTAAATGAGACCAAAAAAAATGAAATGAGCAGAAAATTTGTATATATCAACGGAGAAAATAACCATGTGTGGTACAAGGGATTCCAGCATCTCGTAGCAAAATAGTATGTAATGTAGAATTTGAAGAAGAATATAAATAAGACAAAGGAGTTTTTTGAATTTCATTTTTTTATCATAAATAATCGCCAACAAGAATTTGGTTCTTTTTACGAACTTGATGTCGACAAATCTGCGATCTAGAAATTCATTTTGGCCAATTGAACCTTCTCGAACTATTTCTTTTTAAGAACCAAAAATATTTGTGCCAAAATAACAGATGCCAAGAAGAACAAAAACCCTTGGACACGTAATGGATCTTGAAGTATTATTTCTGCATCTCCCTGACCAAATCCGACTACATTAGGCTTACTCGTTAATGGTTGACCAAATTTGATATATTCGCCCTCGAAAACAAGTAGTACTGGTCCGGGAGGGATAATATCAACCACTTGACATCCATCTGACGCATCCGTTATGGTAATCTCATATCCACCTTTTTTCTTTTCGTATGATTATGCTTACTATACCTGCTGTTGTAGCATTATAAACAATATTGTTACTCTTGTTGCCGTGGGTATAAATCTGAACCCTTCCCTTGTTCCCGCCTACGTATATAGGATATTTTAAGAAGTGAACATCATTTTTAGTAGCAAGGTCCTGGGAAAGAATAGGGAAGGTTATGTCACTATATTTTTTACCAGGGACATGGCATATCACTAGAATATCTTTTTTATTGGGGCGATAGCTCTGAAAATAAAAATTGCCAATCTTTTCTTTCATCTCGGGAGAAGTACAATCGGGAGGAGCTAATTCAGACCTCGTTCAACCTCCCTTTTACCATTAGCAAGAACATGTTTCATTTTCATATCATAAGGAATTCGAACAACTGCTTCAAATAAAGTATCAAGAAGTACCGGTTGTGGAACCTCAATAGGATTCACCGTCCTTCCATCAAATATTCTGCTTTTTTCTGGATGTTCGGGTTCAAATACCCATGGATTCACTGTTTTCTTACTGGGTTTATATAATACAATAAACACAAGTTTTCTCGAAGCTTCTTGTTCATATCTCTCATCAAAGTGTTATTCGATAATGTATGTCTAGCAGACTCCCTGCTAACCCTAGTGAACATTGAAATATCTGTCCTACATTTATTCGCGAAGGTACTCCTAATGGGTTAAAGACCATATCAACGGATCTTCCATCTTGTAAATAAGGCATATCTTGTCTAGGCAAAATTATGGAAATGATATATTTATTTCCGTGTCTTCCAGCTACTTTAATTTATCGCCTACTTTAATTCAACGTTTCTGTAAAATATATACACGAATCGTTTCGGGATTATAACTAGAACCACCCCTTTTTTGGATCCACCTCACATCAATAACCCGACCCCTTATGTAGTTTTAGACAAGTTTCTTTTGAAGTAGATACCTGAATACTAAATATAGCTCGTAACAATCTATCTTCCGGGACATACGACGATTCTTTCACGACCTAGGTTGTTAATTGACCTACTAAAATATCACCCGTCTCTACCCAAGATCCCAGCATCACAATTACATTTTTATCTAAATTGCGGAGTAAATAGCCTTCTAAATGTAGTATTTCATTAGTTGTTTTTTCACGGCCTTGGCTTGTCACATGAGTCTGAATTTCATATTTTCGTATGTGAAAAGAAGTATTAATATCTTCATATACCAAACGCTCGCTAATAAGTATTGCATCTTCAGAATTGTAACCCTCCCACGACATATAAGCTACTAATACGTTTTCCCCGGAAGCAAGTTCGCCACCAACAGTAACAACACCATCCGCTAAAATTTGTCCCTTTTTAATGCATTTACCCCAAGGAACCTGGAGTTTTTGATCGACGAGTAATTTATGGGATGACTAACGGGGTTGGGGTTATTAGTTTCATTGTAGAAGAATGTGTCAAATATATAGGGGGCAGACACATCCCTTCTGATCTTTTCTTGTATTTAGCTTATGCTTCCGTCTTTTTATGAGAAGCATTTTGTGTTTGACTAATCAATTAATAAATTACTTTTGAGCAGCAATTAGCTATAAGTGTATAGTCAAACTTTTAAAAAGTACTTCTAAATATATATTTTTAAAAGTGTTTCAAAAAAATATTTTTTGTGAGAAACTATTTTTTCTGCTTCTCAAAACTCTTCTATTCAAAAGTATTTTTTCCTTCTAAAAATTCGACCAAGCACCTTGACATTGGAATAAAAGCTCTTTTGGAAACCAAAAACAAAATTACTTTTGACCCAAAAAAAGTACGGCCAAACAAGCTACTAGTGTGGTTAGTAGGGCGGTGAAATGTATTTTTCTTTTACCATAATGTTTCTCTGTCTTTTAAAAATAAATAATTATATATATCTTTTATTAGTAGTTATTAATTATTTAATGATAACATATATAGGTTACCCCCTAAACTGTCAACCAAATTCATGTTACACATTTTTACGGATAAAATTTACATTGCACACTCAACTTTTCCAGAGCATGCGTAGGACATACCACTTTTTTCTTGACTAGCTTTTTAAAACACGTGTAATATTACTCATCTATCATATAGGAACACATGTCATTGACTTAAAAAATAAAATAAAAAGAAAAACAAACCCCACCCAAGAAAAAGAAAAAAAAGAAGCAAAAATGAAAAGGGTCATCTCTTTCATCGTGCCTTCACAGCCCCCCACTACTGCTCCTTCATCAACAATCCTCTTTCTCCATTAATATACACATATACAAGAAAAAATCATGGATATATTAAATACATAACCCTGTTTTTACTGTCCCATCATTATTACTCACCTTTCACAGCCTTCTCGTTATCTCCATTGTTGTCGAGCACCAAAAGAACCCAAACTGTGCCTTACAATTCAAAATAAAAAACAGAAGCCCTAATCAATTGCTCCTACCTTCTTCATGGTTGCCCCATTGAAACGGAGATAAAAAAGAGAAGATTATTGTACATTGTTCTTCCAATTTCACTTGAAGACTTCATTAAATTCTTCTACATTGTTTACAATTTCTTCCTAAATTGATTTTTCCATCTGTTATATTCTGAACAAATTTCTTCATTGACAGTGGAGTAATTGGATAGTAAACATCTATTATCTTCAATTTGAACCAGATTACTTTAGAAAAAAAAAAAAAGAATGATATTAGTAAAGGACAAAAAACATCTATTTTTAATCGTTGGATAAGTTTTGTTAAATATGGACCCTTTAAATAAAGCATTAGATATACCACTTTGTACTGTTTAGATGCTTTATTTTGTTTGTAAAACACACACATACCCATATTCTAGAAAGGTTGAGTGCGTAAGCTGATTTCGTCTCTAATGTTACGCGGCACTTTCCTGAGATTCCTTGGAAGGGCGACGTAAGGCTAAGCAACTGATGTCAGTGCAATTGTTGTCCGTCAACTGAGATCCCCTCCGTACGCTAGACGAGATTGTCAGTGTCGAATGGGAAAACCAATGTCAAGAATAATTGAGAGAACAAAAATGAGAATTGAAAGAAAGCTTGATTGCATTAATGAAAGCTATTACAAAAGGCAACGCGGTGTCGAGGGGGGAGACACTAGTACAGAGAATTATTTTCTTTCTAGAAAGTTTTGAATGCTTGATCCCCCCTTCCCCCAATAATGCTTTAAAAAAATAAATTAAAGTTACAAGACTTGACCTAAATAAGCAAGAGAATTATAATGTAAATACGTGGAATAAAACTACTCTATATTTACAATGAAAATGACTTAGTTTTCTACAAGGTAGAAACAAGTCCGTTGTCAGCAACCTTGTCTATAGCATCACGATTTGCGCGGGCGGCGTTGTCTGCGTGCGCGGGGTTGTTAGCAGCTTCCTGCGGCTGGTCACTGGCGAGTGATATTGGTGGGGCGGCGTTGACAGAGGCACATGCTCGCTTGTCACAAGGCGCAGCCAAGACCACGAGGTCGTCCGTAGCGCTATGCGTTGGGAGGCTTGCTAGGACGCCATGGGGCGCGTCCAAGGGGTCACGGGGCATGGATGAAAAGACTCCCATGACAGTAAAAGTGTGTAATAGGGTTTTGTTCCATAATTTAGAGGGTAACTTATGCATTTTGCCTTACTTAATTGATCATTCATAAAAATCTAGTTTCTAGTTATGTAACTTTTTTTTAAGAAAAATATTGATAAATCAAATATCAAAATCAATTCCTAAAATTATTAATTTGGTACTCCTATTAGTGAAGCATGTGTGACTAAATCAAAGCTTATTATATCTGGGTCGGAGGAAATAAACCTACCTGTATCTTGCCACTAGTTTCGGCGATTATTTTTACCGGCAAAAACAATCCTCCCAAACACCAAGCTTGTAATATCTCTTTGCAAAAAAAAAAAAAACAACAACTAACAACGATAGAAAATTAAAGGTGTAGATAAGGGTGTAATTTGTGACAAAAACTATAGCGATCTGTATGTTAAGAGTTGGGTCTTGCGGGTGAGAAGGGATTTTGGGCTCAGCCCACGTTAGTTTCTTTTTGGGAGAATGACACAGTTACCCACAAAAATAAAATTATTTACCCTTGCCTATCTATTTATTTTTCTACCCATCAAACTAATTACATTTCCTACCCATAGTAGTTTTGTGAGAAATTTTCTCTTTTTTCTTTATTTCTATTCTTCTTCTTTTTTCTCTTCTTTTTTTCCCCTTTCTTTTCTCCTTTTTTTTTCTCTTGTTTTCTTCTTTTTTTTTTCTTTCTTTTTTCCTTTTCTAATTTCATTTAACTTATTTTTTTATATTCTTTTTCTCTTCATAATCTAATTTCATTTAATGTTTTCACTTTCTTTTATACAACAAAAAATAACTGATATAGTAAATATTTATTCATTTTTTTTAAAATATAACTAGTATAATATACCTTTTATCTTTTTCTCATTTTTTTAAAATTTAATTATTAAACTGAAAGAATATCAGTTGTCACTTGATCTAATTCACTGAATATCACACTGACTGTTGTTGAGCACCATAAATACATAATTAGATTCTAAGAATCAACACGTGATTGCCATGCAAACCTTGATCTCATTCGTTATAAATATCGTACACTCTACCATTAGTAGTAACACAACCAATGATGGAGCAAGAAAACATACACCAAATCTCCATATATACTAGTTAGAATAGAAATGATAATAAAATATTGAAAAATGCAATAAAGATATTAGTAGCAAAAAACACTTCTAGTACCATATGATACCAATATGGTATACATGTATACCATCAAAGTATATGATTGCTCTTGAATATTGCTACAACTATCTGCGACTATACTACTGTACCAAAAAAGAATGCAATACAAGTATGAGAAAATTACATGCTCGCATTGCAAGCTAAATATTCGCAAAACAACTTGCTCATTCCATATACTAACAGGGTATATAGTTGTAGGTCGTTCCAAATAATTACCTATAAATATAAAAACTATTACATAATACACATAATCTTTTTCCATTGGCACAAAATAAGTCCAACACTGCAAATTATTTTCAAATAAATAATTTCAGAATAATAATCGCTTAAAATGCATCTAAAACAACCAAAAAAAATGTTCAAAATACCATATGATACCAATATGGCATATAGCTATACCAACATGGTATACAACTTTATTGGTTAATTTCCGACAACTGTATGACTATACTACTATCACATAACACACATGCATAAAGAGAAAAATAAAAACATAGTGTACCACATCTTAATATAGTAAAGTATTTCAAGATATTGTACTATATTACTATTATTAAAAGAAAATTAAATAGTGTACCAATTAAATGCAGTTAATACAACAAAAATTTATTCAACTAGCATATGATACAAATATTGTATATAACTATTATAATAGGGTATATAGATGTACGAGGTCGTTCCAACAACTGCATATAACTATAAAAATTATTACATAATACACAAAATCTATGTCCATAGGTACAATAAAATCCAACACAGTAAAAACAAGATCATATAAATCATTTTCAGGATAGAATTCACTTAAAATGTAGCTAAAACAACCAAAAAATATTCCAACTACATTATGATACCAATATGACATACAATTATATCAATAGGGTATACAGTTCTACTGATTAATTCCAGAAAATTATATATGACTATACTATTATTACATAATACGCATGCATAAATATAAAAATCAAAAAAATAGCGTACCACATATTAATATAAGAATGTATTTTAATATATTGTATTATAATACTATTATATAAGACAAACGCACAAAGAAAAAATTAAAATGATTACATAATACACATGCATAAAGGAAAATTAATTTTTTTCCAAAGATATTGTACTATTCTACTATTACTAAAGAAAAATCAAATAGTATACCAATAAAATATTGTTAATACAACCAAAAAATGTTCCAACTGACTTATGATACCAATATAGTATATAGCTATATCAACATGGTATACAACTGTACGCAGAGTTTATTTTTTTTAAAATTTAATTATTAAGCTAAAATAATATCAGTTGTCACTATGTGGACAACAATTGGAACAAAAATTCAGGACAATCCTTTTGAAATTGTGGTATGCACGGCAATCAGGAGTTTCTCCGATCAACTTATTCCTTTGTCCATTTTTCTCACTACGAATATTATATTTCATTTTCATTTTTATTTTTATTTTTCTAATAATTATTAATATATGTTTCTACGGTCAAAGTACATATCATAGACGGAAATATAGTCAAAAGCAATGTGATTCAAGTCATAAAATAAAATAAAAATAGGAAATAGATTTACATTTTCCACTTGCCCCTCACGTGGGGTAAAACAAATTAAAGGGGAATAGGAAATTGAATGGTCCTGTAATATGTTTGTGCGATATAGGTAAGTATTGTAATTAATTTTCAAGTGGGCAATATCGGGTAAATATTTTGGCCTTAATAGGCATTATGCGTCATTTTACGGGCCAAGCCCATTAATCTTAGGCCCTATCGTTACTCTTTTGAGAAGAAAAACACCATTGAAGAGATTATCGCTGATATTCTCAAGGCGCAAGCAGTAACAAAGAGTGTATCCCCGTTTGCTTCCCCAGTCCTATTAGTAAAGGAAAAAAATGCGAGTTGGCATATGTGTGTTGATTATTGTAAGCTCAATGAGATTACGATTAAAAACAAATACCCCATACCGGTCGTGGAGGATTTGTTATACGAATTGTATGGAACTCTCATCTATTCAAAATTGGATTTACGGTCTGGTTACCATCAGACCCGTATGAAAGATGATGATGAATTTAAAACGACTTTTAGAACACATCATGGCCTTTGGGAATTCCGGGTTATGCCGCTCGGATTAACAAATGCTCCGACCACATTTCAAGCCTTATTGCACCAAATATTTGGCCCCTTTCTTAGGCGTTTTGTGCTGGTCTTTTCCGACGATATACTGATGTATAGTGTTTCACTAGCAGACCATGTGCGCCATTTAAAACTTCTTTTTTATTCACTTAAGGCTGACCAGTTATTTATTAAAGGGTCCAAGTGCAGTTTTGGGCAGAACAAGGTAGGGTATTTGGGTCATGTGATCACCAGCGAAGGGGTTAGCACTGATAATTCCAAAGTGGAGGCTACGTTGAATCGGGACCAACCCAAATCTATTAAGGAATTGCGAGGGTTCTTAGGCCTCACAAGTTATTATAGGAGGTTCATCAAAGATTTTGCCACCATCAACAAGACTTTGTCAAACCTCCTCTAGAAAGGAAATTTCAATTAGACTTTAGAAGCTACACAAGTTTTTGAAGAATTGAAGCAACCCATGGTTCACGCCCTTGTATTGGACCTGCCCATTATTTTGATTCCTTTTGTGGTTGAAGTTGATGCTAGCGGTAAGGGTGTAAGTGTTGTACTTATGCAGATAGGCTGTCCTATTGCGTTCATCAGCCAGGTATTAAGTTCGAAACACTAAGGCTTATCAACCTATCAAAAAGAGTTGATTGCGCTACTTCATGCAATGGACAAGTGGAGGCACTACCTCCAACCTAGTCATTTCATTATCAAAACAGATCATTTTAGATTGAAATTTTTAAAGGACCAAAGGATTCACTACTTCCTTACAGCATAAAGAGGTGACTAAATTTTTGGGCCTAATCAGCGAGATACAGTATCGCAAGGGGGATGAAAATGTGGATGATGACGCATTATCTATAAGATTTGAGGAAGGTAACTATTGTGGGATTACAACAGTCCAACCTAAATGGTCTAAGGATATCATTGCCAGCTACATTAATGATGAAGAAGTCCAGAAGTTAATTACCCAGTTGAGTGTGGACACATGAGCAGTCACAGGGTTAGAGTTACAAGAAGGAATTCTCAGGCACTATGGAATAGTATGGGTGGGAAACAATGGCTCCCTTCGACAGAAGTCAATCACTGAGATGCATTCGACCCCTTGGGGTGGTCAGTTAGGTATTTTTGCTACTCAACAAAGAATGAATTTACTGTTCTATTGGCTGGGTTTATTACAAGACATCAAAAATTAAATCAAAGAGTGTGGAATCTGTCAAAGAAATAAAGGTGAAAATGTTGCTTACCATGGTCTCCTACAACCCCTGCCCATACCATCTGTTATGCGGTGCCTTCCTGAGAATGTTTGGAAGGGCGACGTAAGGCTAAGCAACCAATGTCAGGGTGGTTGCTGTCCGCCAAATGAGGTCCCCGCCACACGCTAGACTAGATTGTCAGTGCCGTGTGGGAAAACCAATGCCAACAATTGAGAGAACAGTAATTAATGTTTGAAATGATGAAAGCTGGATTGCAATAATGAAAG
>MDKH01043012.1:0-32268 GCA_005239495.1 Nicotiana undulata | reverse complement strand
AAGTTATGAGAAAGGCCGTCTAACTGTTTCGTAATTGTTGAGGTTCACGTGGTTATTGGGTTTTATTGAGTTACTTCCAATGGTTGTTGCAAGTTTGTTAAACTGTTGGCTGTTCTCTTGAGTTTATTATAGTATATAAAGACTGAGTTGGATTGACAGCGTTACGGTGTTTACTTGTATTCTGGTTGGTTTTATTGTGAAATGATATTGGTTAAAGCTTACGAGCTATATGATCTTCTGTTTGAAATTGTGGAAATAAAAGTATTGTGAAAGGCTTGGCCTGAATCGTGAAAGTTTGAAATAAATATATATATATATATATGACTGTGATAAGGGTGGACAGGGGAAATATATATACATGACTGTGATAAGGGTGGACAGGAGAAATAAATAAATATATATGATTGTGATAAGGGTGGACATGGGAAATAAATATATATGACTGTGATAAGGGTGGACATGGGAAATAAATATATATGACTGTGATAAGGGTGGACAGGAGAAATAAATATATATGACTGTGATTAGGGTGAACAGGAGAAATAAATATATATGACTGCGATAAGAGTGGAAAGTGAAAATATAGATATATGACAGTGATAAGAGAGGATATTTACATTTATATTTTACTGATTTTTTCAAGAAAAAGAGAATCAAAGTTTTGAAAAGTTAAAATTTTTATTTTACTACTCTTTAAATATTTTAGTACTATTTTTATTCAAAGTTAAAGTTTGAAACTCTGAAGAGATATTTGAGAATTGGTTATAGCTGAGTTATTTTATTTTATTTGGTTGCAACACTTAATTATTTATTTGTTTAGATTTCTTTCTTGCTCATTATTTATCGTTGTTAAAGATTATATTGTTGAGGCCCGACTTAGCCTCGTCACTACTTCGCCGAGGTTAGGCTCGGCACTTACTCAGTACATGGGGTCGGTTGTACTGATACTACACTCTGTGCTCTTTTGCACTGATCCAGGTACTATTCAGCAGTAGAGGATTTCAGGACGACTACCCGCTTCGTTCGGAGACACGAGGTACATCTGCCGGCGTTCGCAGATATCCGAGAGTCTTCTCCTATATTTACATACGCTGTTTTATATCATTCAGAACAGTTACACTATTTCTTTCAGACATTCTTTGTAGTATTCTTTAGTTGTTTGTGGATTGTGACACCAGACCCTGAGGTAGTTCTAGAGTTGTTATTATAAATATTATCGTGGTTCGTTTCATTTAGTTGGTCAGTTTTATTATTTTATTTTGTGGTTGTTGGGAATTAATTTGATTAAATTCATTTGAATTAAATTATTTATGCTGAAGTAATTAATTAAGGAAAATTAGTTAATCGACTTCTAACATTGGCTTGCCTAGCAATTGTGGTGTTAGGCGTCATCACGATCGCTAAGGTTGGGAATTTGGGTCGTGACAAATTAAAATATTGGAAATATTTTATTAAATTCTTATAATCATATTGGTAGTATATTTTGGGAAGTAGGCTTGCCTTGTATTACGATAGGCGTCACGATCGGGTTGGTTTTTGAGTCGTGAAAATTCTCATATCAATACTCCGCGTAATCTTTCTTGCGTTATTTCCTTTGTATTAACTTACATCTTGCACGCTCTTTATTTATCAGTAACATCCCGAGTCGGAACCTTTACTTCCTCTACTTGGCGTCGTGCTTGCTTAATGTTCTGGAATCCTAGCATATACGTAGGAGGTGAATAAATGTAATCTCGTTTCTTTTTTGTTCTTACCGCATTATTCCTTTACCATTCCATGATTACTAGAACCACGTAATTCTAACTTCATGCCACATCACTCCATATTCCCCCCTTTAGGGGAGTACTAAGATCTAGAGCTACGATGATCTAAGTATAGATGTTTTACCTCTTCATCTTTGGCGTCTTTTCACATCATCGATGACCCTTACTTGCCTTGCGGTAATCCTTCTGTACCAAAGATAAAAAAATTCCTTACTCGCGAGGGTGACACTTAGTGTAACTGACACACATAGTCCCTTAAGCTCAACTTTGCTCACCTTGCTTGCTTTAGGGAAACGTCTTCTTGAATGACCTTTAAAGGTTATTCTTCTGTCGTCCATTCTATTATCACCGGAACGCAATCTCTGAAATTCTCGTGATGACGACTATTATCAAATCATTCGGTCCCTAATTCATGTTTAGTTTATCTTGTTCACTAGCCCGTACAGATTTTTATTACTCTAGGGTCTAAATTTTCCTTCTGGTAGTCGCGTTGGAGTCACGAACTTATTTCTCGAAATGAGGATATGACTTTATGGCCTATACTCTTTTGTTGTCTCAAGTCCTGTCACCTCTCGTATTTCCTTTACTTGACTATAGATTCTGTAATACTGTCATCTTTTGATCTACCATTTGTCATCCATGTATCACATCTTACTCATAATGCTTCCCTATATCTCTTCTTATTTCCTCGCTAATGTTTTTGCCTATCCCTTCTTTTGAAAACTTCAACAAGACATTCTTTTGCTTTTAGCTCCCCTTGCTTCATTCACTGGCTCTTCGGTTTGCTCAACGTTCTCGCTCTATTAGGGATGAGAGCCATACTAAGGTAATATTTATCCAAGCTTTCAGTGCCTATCTTCTGAATTGTTTTTGATCATGCTAGTATTCACATCTAATTGTAATATTCTCGAGTACACCATCTGGGTGTCTCACAAGGAGGTGTATTAACACCTTTGTAATATCCTTCGGAAATGTCAACTAACTCAAACTATCCATCCATCATTTTGGGTTACTCTAACCCCAACCGGATCCTGATATCCTGTCCTTCTCTTAAACCATATCCGTTAGCTCACATAGGGCATGACGGAGATGGGTGTGTCCGATTATACATACATCTGTTGCTGTTGAAGATAACTCAAAATGCTTGTATCTCTCTTCCCGAATTGTAGATAATGTTCATCCTTACTAATTGGGTACCTCGTACCCTTCTTCACCTTGCTTCTTGTACTTGTTGAAACTTGTACCTTCTGATTCTCTCGTTGCTTTTTACCATATGGGTGGATAGACACTCATGCCTTAGGGCTTCTTATCAAAAAGCTTACACATTTCAGTACACACATGATCTGCTAAAGACCTCACATTTACTCATCATATATCATGCATAATCGAGTTCCTCTAACTCAACTCTTCCATAACCTAGTGCAATCTTTTACCAACTGTCTATCTGGATATAGGCATCGTCGTATTATGAATAAGATAGAGTTTAGAAAATTGAGTTCTTACGACTGAGTTGTACCACACGATCTAAAGCAACAAGAAATAGTGAAAGTCCTAAATGCCCTGCAGCCTCCTGCTTATAAGTGTGGTGCAAGACACACCCATAAACAAGACTCTACTAGACACGGCTTGTAGACTCCCTAGGACACTGCTCTGATACCACTTTTGTCATGACCCAAACTGATGGGCCGCGATGGGCACCCGGTGCCTTACTCACCGAGTACCAACGTAACGTATCTTTCTCATCACATCAACATGGGTAAATGGGCTAGAAGGGTCATATGAGGTAACAAGAATAAAACATGAGGGAACACTCGACATAAAACGACCCAACCTGATACACTAACTTATACATATGACGTACGAGCCTACAAGACAAAAATAATCACTCGTATACTGAACATAGGCTGACAAGGCCATACAATCTTTCATATACATGACATATGTCTACAAGCCTCTAAGAGTACATAAACGTTATAAGGCCGAGATAAGGTCTCGACATACCAATCAATACATGTCTAAATCATACTGACCAGCAACTCCGGAGCAAATGGAGCGCACCAACATCTTCCGTTGAGCTGATAGCCTACTTGGAGGTCTCTCGACCTGTGTATCGGGACCTGCAGGCATGAAACGCAGCGTCCTCAGGAAAAAGGGACGTCAGTACAAATAATGTACCGAGTATGTAAGGAATGAAAATCAGTAAATAATACACATGAGAGAAACATGGAGTAAAAGACTCGACATGTTAATCTGAATAACTCTGTAAATCACCGAATACTCATAGTGTCATGCGTATTCGTATGAAATGTCATGTCGTGCATAGGTACATGTGTTTATAACATCATCAAGACTCTGAGGGCATCCCATCATATCATCTCGGCCACTGTGAAAAAAATCATCAACGTATACCAGCTGATCAAATGGTGGTGCGTATATAACGCCGTAACCTTTTTCCATATCCCATATATATATATATATATATATATAATACTAGACTTAACCATTAGTATCAAATCCCAGAGTAGAAGTTTGGTACTAATGCTTATAAGTTCACTACATGTTTTTAGTGTAGAGGAAACTGTAGCTAGCTTGAATTCTTAAAATGGCTTTATTCAGATTTAGCTTCGAAAGTTGGGTTTTTCTCATGAATTTATTGGAGGATTTGAAATTTTCATTTTACTTTTTTACTTTTTTATTTTCCACTAGATGTCTTTTACTCGTATTAGAGCCGATTAAGTCCTGATTTAATCCAGAAAATCTCAAATAAGGAGTAAAGTGTTCCTAACAAAGACGACTCCATGTCCAAAATTGAATATGAGACTTCTCCTATGATTAAGGATAAAGAGTATCACCCCATCACAATTCTTATTGTTCAGATTGGAAGATGTCAATATGTCATTTTTTACTCTTCTTGCAAATCTTACAGGGTTGAAACACTGATTGTCAGTTACTGTTTTTTTAAGGAAAAAAATATTTATTGATCTTCTTCTACTTTTATGCTCTTTTTTTTTCCAATAGTGCAAAAAAGCTAAAAAAGAAGAAGAACATATTATTTGACTCCTATAATGCTACAAAGTCTATACACAAAATCTGCACATTTTGTGCACTTAATCTGCACAATTCAACAGTCAAAATGATAGTTCACCTCAATTTGAATTACATACATTGCAACACATCAGACAATTTATTTGGGTTGAAGATATAATTAAGTAAATAAAAAGTGTTTTTTTTAACAATTTAAGCTTTTACCCCATGATGCAGACGTAGAGGTTAAGCTTGATGCTCAAGTTATCCCTAAGAGAGCAAGTTTTAAGTATTTCGGGTCTATTATCCAGGCTAACGGGGAGATTGACGAAGATGTCACGCACTGCATCGGAGCGGGGTGGATGAAGTGGAGGCTCGCTTCCGATGTTCTATGTGATAGGAATGTGCCGTTAAGACTTAAGGGTAAGTTTTATCGAGTGGTGGTTCGACCCGCTATGCTGTATGGGGCTGAGTGTTGGCCAGTCAAGAACTCCCACTTGCAAAAGATGAGAGTAGCAGAGATGAAGATGTTGAGATGGATGTGTGGGTGTACCAGGCGAGATAGGATTAAGAATGAAGCTATCCGAGACAGAGTGGGAGTAGCCTCCGTGGATGACAAGATGTGGGAGTCGCGGCTGAGATGGTTCGGACATATTAGGAGAAGAAACATTGATGCCCCTGTCAGGAGGTGTGGGAGGTTGGCCATGGCGAGTTTGATAAGGGGTCGAGGTAGGCCTAAGAAGTACTGGGAAGAGGTGATTAGGCAGGACATGGCGCTGTTTCAGCTCACTGAGGACATGACACTTGATAGGAGGGTGGGGAGGTCGAGAATTAACGTAGATGGTTAGTAGGTAGTTTATAGTGTTCACCTGTAGGCTTAATAACATACATTTTCCTTCATATTCTTAGATTTTTATTACGGTATGTGGTTTTGTTCGCCTTAGGTATTGTATTCCTTGTTGTTATTATTGTATACTATTTATACTTTATTACGGTATGTGATTTTTTCTTCTTTTTTTCTTTTTCCATCTTTCTTCCTTCCTTGCTTCCCTCTTCTTCTTCTTGCCCTTCCTGAGCCAAGGGTCTATTGGAAATAGCCTCTCTACCTGCATTTAGGTAGGGGTAAGGTTTGCGTACAGACTACCCTCCCCAGACCCCACATGTTGGGATCAAACTGAGTTTGTTGTTGTTGTTAAGCTTTTATATTAGATGGTCGCACATTTCAACATGGTAGCAGAGTAGGCAGAGATCTCGGGTACCGAGTTCCACCGCCGCCCAATGTCAAAAAGAATTTTCACGTGTTTGGCTCATGAAACAGAATCTAACCCACACGTGAGGAGTCGTGTTGGAGAAATAATTAAATAAATAAATAAAAGTATGTTCTCTCTGACAACTTAAACTTTTAGATTAGATGGTCTCACCCTTTTAACATATTGGAACAAGAAAACATCTTAAGGGAGGTTAATTAGGAGCGAAGCTACGTTGGGTTAAGGGTGGTCAACTTCGTCGAAAAATTACATTGTGTATATAGATAAAATATTAGGTTTTAAAGATATATAACATATAATAAACACCCTTTGTTAGAAATTTTTTTTCTCTTCTTTTAAATATGAACACCATTGAGAAAATGTCTAGTTTCGTCAGCTAGGCTAATAATATGAAAAAAGCCAATTGAGATAAGAAGATTCAGATGACCATACAATTACAGAGAAAAGGAAAGAATAACAACAAAATGGAAAGACAACAAGTTGAAGCAATTAATAGTGGTGATATAATTATTCCTATGAGCTGAAATCTAAAAGGCATTGCTAACCTTTCATTATCAAAATCAAGGCACAAAATTTCATTAGCCTGAGATATCTAGCAATGGTGTCTTTATAAAAAAGGAATGAATATTACATATGTTAATTCTAGTGCGACGTCTTTCATTATCACAAAGACTGATAATCCAGCAACAATCAAAGAATATAGGCCTATAGCATGCTGCACAGTGCTATATAAACTAATCTCCAAGATTCTAACAACAAGACTACAAAGGGTAATTGACAACATCATTTGTGAAGCTCAGACTGGTTTTATTCCATGGAGATCATAATGGCCCATGAATTAATTAAAGGTTATACAAGGAAGCAAGTGACACCAAGATGTATGATTAAAATAGATTTTCAGAAGGCCTATGACTCAGTTGAATGGAACTACTTGGAACATATTATGAACCTACTGGGATTCCCTGATCAATTCATAGCTTGGGTGATGGAATGTTTAAAGACTGTGAATGGTGAACCAACAAACCCCTTCAATGCTGCAAAGGGCCTCATGCACGGAGATCCTATATCTCCTTTTCTATTTGCAATTGCGATGGAATACCTGAGTCACACCCTCAAGGAGATGACTGAGAAGAAAGCATTTCACTATCATCCTAGACGTGCAAAGCTGGAAAGAACTCACCTATATTTTGCTGATGGCCTGCTGATATTATCAAGAGGTGATATTCAATCAGTAACAGAAGTACAACACAGCTTCAACCAGTTCTCAAAGGCTTCAGGTTTGCAAGCAAATTTAGGAAAGAGCTCCATTTATTTTGGAGGTGTATCACAGACTGATCAAGAACTGATACTGAGGAAACTGGGATTCACCAAAGGATTACTACCATTCAAGTATTTGGGAGTTCCTTCATCTACCAAGAAGCAAACAATAATGCAGTGGCAACCCTCATTGAGAAGATAGTGGCAAGAATTGCATCATGGACAGCAAAAAAACTGTCCTATGCAGGAAGAGCTCAATTGATAAGCAGTGTGAATCACAAAGCATAGGAGTCCAGGGATCATTTATATGTGGAATGTGATTACATGAAGGCAGTGATGAACAAGATAATGCAGTGGATATAGAGTCAAAACATAGCAGCAGAGGATTGGGAACAACATGTACTGAAAGTGATCAAGAGAGCTAAAGGAAAATCAAGAGAAGCCCAACTCTTCAAGATGCTATACACAGAAACAGCACACTACATCTGGATTGAGAGAAACAAAAGAATTTTTGAGAAGACAAGTGTAGGATGAGAAAGAATAGCAAATGATATTGCATGTGTATGTAGTGTGCGAGCTCCTCCTAAAAAAGTTGAAATAGATTTTAAATAGAAGCCTAAGAAGAGACAGAGATTACTGTAAATATGATAGTTAGCTGAGTTAACTAGCTACAACTCTTTGTACAGTTTATTACTAGTGATTAATGAAAAGTTAATTACCAAAAAAAGAAAATTTTATCATAAACTAACTAGCTTTACGTTGTGCATCAATTTAAAAGAAGGAACGAATATCACATATTGGTTCCCTAAAGTTTTTGTCAAACTTTATAAAGACCGTAACAGACAGGGCAAAATAGAGTTGAATTTTGAGCCTAGTTAGTTTGGAATTGAGGCGTAACAAAAGGATTTAAGTTCGAAGCAAAAATCACATTTATTCACCCGGGTGAAAATTAGGGGTAGCAATTTGAGCCCAAACTCATCTAACCCGTCTAACTCACACACAGATTAATGGGTTGAATTAAAAGTAATTTAGCTCATGGGTCAATTTGGGCTGAACTCAAGTTAACTCATAATTTTTTTTATGACCCATTTAGTAACCCAAATACAACCCATTAAACTCACCCAAAATAAAGAGATTTCAACCCAACTTATCTAGAAATTTACTTAGTTGCTCCAATTTTACATTTTTTTATTTTCAATTTTCTTTTCTTTTGTTTTTCTACACCACGCACCCACCCTACCCCTACCCCATGCGCAAACCCCTCAAAACAGTTTTTAGTTTTTTTTTTTTTTTGTATTTTCAATTCTCTTTTTTGTTTTGTTGTTCTGCACCACCCATTCACCCACCATACCCCCTAACCTCCCACACCCCACCCCATCGTGCGCAAACCCCCTACCCCCACACCCAACCCCATCGTGTGCAAACCCCCTAAACAATTTTTTACTTTTTTTTGTATTTTTAATTTTTAATTTTTTCGGTTTTCTGCACCATCCCCCCACCCCCACCTACTGCCCCCTCCAAATTTTTCTTTTTACTTTTTTTTGTATTATTAATTTTCTATTTTTTCCGTTTTTTCTGCACCACCCACCCTACCCTCTACATCCCTCCAACCCACTCCCACCCGCAAAATATTTTTTAACTTACACATTTTAAGGTAAAAGATTTTTTAATGCAAGATGAACATGATTCAAAAATATTGGTCAATTTGGGCGGGTTGGGTTATGACCCGTTGCCCATCTTAACTCAGCCCATTTTAGCCCAAGTACACTTTGGGCTGGGTTGGACAATGACCCATTTATTGACCTAAACCTTCTTGACCCGCCCAAATTCAGCCCAACCTGCCCATTTGCCACCCCTAGTGAAAACTAATAATAACCGGTATCCACAAGATAAAGTGAAAATGACAACGGGTAGCTACTTTTAACCATGTTGTTTAAAATATATCCACAATTTACAATGTATTTCCAAATTAGTTATTTTCGCTCAAACTTCAGGACACTATGTCCTAAAGTTCAAACCTCAAAATCAAAACTTCAGGATATCGTGTCCTGAAGTTCAAATATGTCCTGAATATTGAATTAGCAGTTTAGAAATTCAGGACACTTAGTCCCGACTTTAAAATTAGTAGCTAAAAAATTCAGGACACTAAGTCCTGAATTTCCAAATTTAGGATACTTAATCTTGAAGTCCTAGAGTTTAAACCTCAAAATTTAAATTTCAGGACATCGTGTTCAGAAGTTCGAAAATTGTGTCCAAAAATTCGAATCTTATGTCCTAAATTTTAAATAAATAATTTAGCTCAAAATTTCAGGACACTAAGTCCTTAATTTTCAAATTCTGAATACTTAATCTCGAAGTTTGGGTGAATTTAGCTCAACTAAGTACAATATATACTTAGCCGATAGTAAAAAAAAGTTCAAACCCTACAAAAAAACCCCAAAAATTCTTGAAACCCAGTGAAATACCCCATTGAAACTCACCCTCTAGTATCCAAAATCCATCATCCAACCATCTTCTCCGCAACCATCAAGCTCCTTCCTATTACACTACAAATAGTAATTCCCTTTTTATCTTTTACAAACAACTTGTAATTTTCATTGATCCAATCTAAAAAAGAGCATGATATTACATAAGCAACAATATTTATGATATAAGAACAAGGTGATGTATACATTGTACACGCAATATACATATTATACACTAGTGTTAAGTGTATATACACTGTTTATACATCGTAGAACAATATATATACTTTTTTAACATTAATTGTAGGATAGCATATATACTTCGGATACACAAAAACACCAGGGATACAAAAGTACACAATTTGACTCCTATAATAATGCTACGAAGCCTATACACACAATATGCACATTCTGTGCACATAATCTGCACAATTCAAAAGTCAAAATCTTCAGCTCAGTTTAAACTTTTAGATGAGATGATCACACACTTCAACACAGTAGCAGAGTAGGTAGAGGTCTCGGGTTCAATCCCACCGTCACCCAAAATCAAAAGGAATTTTCATGTGCTTGACTCATCAAATAGAATCAAGTCCGCAAGTGAGGAAACGTATTGGAGCCATAATTAAATAAATATAAATGTGTTCTCTTTAACAACTTAAGCTATTAGATTAGATTGACTCATCCTTCAACAAATTGGAACAAGAAAACATCTTAAGGGAAGGCTAATAATATTAAAAAAGCCAATTGATATTGGAAGATTTATATGACCAGACAATTACAGATAGAACTTAGAAGGAAAAGAATAACAAGAAAATGGAAATCAATTGTCTTGGTCACCTTCCTCAATAGGCCCCATTGTTTTGATAAAATGGAAATCAAAGATATTTTTAGCTGTCTCAAGTTGGACTTTGGGTCAAATACCTCATCGTTTAGTGATAGTTCTTAATTTTTTACTTTTTTTGTAAATTAGGAAATTCACAGTTGCTATCCTCTGGGTGTGTTTATGGTAAATCTCGCTCCAATACAATAACCGTCAAACAATACTGAAAAGGTAAATTACACTAAACAAGTCACATGCGACGAGTTCAAATATGAAACTCTAACTGCCGTAATAAAAATTTAGGTATTCTAATCCATTATTATCGATGCAGTATTATTCGATTTCTTATTGAAGATTCTATTAGGAAAGTGACGTCTTCTACACCATAATTATCAAACGATTATTTAATTGAATGTTAATAAAAGCTTTGTTCATGCGCCTATACCATCATTATCAATTCAACATTATTACACTTATTTAATTGAAGCATAGTCCGTATAAGATAATATAAAATTCTTCACGGACATCCTGTCCATTTCTTAGTGGACGCTACTGCTTATTAGTTATTAATTGAAAATTATAGCCTTTTAATATCATCTACTCTCCACCCTAAAGATTAGAATCAATGTCAGAATTTGAAAAAGGTTCCGAATTTATTATTGAACTTATACCGCGTTTTAACAACTGAATTTGAACTAAAATATTTCTTGTTTTTTAAATATAATTATAAATCTAAATAAAAGTTACTAAATTCACAACCGAAACAACCACAATATGCACCACTGCCAATTGAAAAATAAATTCTAGTCATAGTTACCGGCAAACGCTTCTCCAAAGGCAACCCTTTCGAGTTTCCGGCTGTTTTTGTCATTGAAGTAGCCTTTCGTCGCCCGATCGGATCTGTCAAGAACAAATTGACGACTACAAAGGAAGCAACCGACTGCAGTCTTGTAGGTTCGCTCCTGATCCCGACCCTGCACAACGAAGCAAATGACAAGATAAGTGCAGGATATTTTTGAAACAAGTTAAAAGTGTCACTCATACTGGGGGACAAGCCTACCGTTTCTATTTTCTACTTATCCACTTTTGCCATTTGCCTTTTCCCTAGTTAACTGATACAGTAACTTTTAACTTATCCTTCCTTCACGTGTTCAATTAATTGCTGGGTTTGGATATCCATTAGGTTGAGGGAAATGTGTGCTCAAATTGTTTACCCTTCAAACGGTTAACAATTAAATTTGTATGTGACTTTAACGATATGTGAATTGATTCAACACAAATAATTAAGAATATTAGATAAGTGAATTAAAGATAAAATCAATAATCAAACCAATTGTAATGCTACAATCTGGCTTGAACTTAGGTTGAATAGTAGTTTTTGCCCTCGATCGGACCCATGGTTCGAAGTCAATTATGAATGAAGAACAACAGTAAAGTAAGAACCGCAACAACTAGAAACCATAAAAATGAATTTATATTGCCTTGGTATGCGAGTTACAATGTGTGTTGTCATAGAAAAACTTCCCTTTTATATAGTAGGAGAGTTTCCTCCCTAGTACAAGTTTAAAAAAGGTAAGAATCTCTCCTTCTTGCTAATTACTGATCTGTAACCGACATCAGGCGAGATCTGTGCCGTGATATCCAAAGACAATAAATTTATTCCTCTGACAAAGATACAAAAGGATTGACGTATCGATATCTTTAAATAAAAAAGGAATGGATATTACATATGTTAATTCTAGTAGGGGTGTTTATCGGGCTGATATTTATATTAACAGTATGGCTTATCGATTATCGGTTATAAATATAGTAATCCGCTAGTCGTTCAATAAGATGTCGGGCGGATTGGTGTCGGATTAGCGATTATTGGGCGGTTATCAGATGGTTTATCGGCTAAATCAAATAGATACTAAAAAAATATCGAGCAATTGGTATCGAATTAGCGATTATCGGATTGTTTATCAGCTAAATCAAATAGTAACTAAAAAAAGTTGAGAATTAAAGATAGAAAACTATGTGCCAAGTCAGTTTGTCATGCATTTACGGTTCTAAGTAAAACGTTCCTAGTTGTTCTGTTATGTCGAGGAAGAGGCAAACCCGAAAATAGAGAAGATAAAGAACACCAAATTTTAACGTGGAAAACCCTTCAAATCGAAGGTAAAAATCACGGGATCACAAAGATCCAAAAAGCTCCACTATAATAATAAGAGGGTTACAAAAGTTCTCCAAATTGGCTACAAAACAAGTGCCAAACAGGGAGCAACAATAGCAACAAGAGCAACAACTAATCAATTGAAGAAAGAGGAGAATCTACAAGACGAAGCTGCTGTTCGAGGCTCGAAATCAGATGCTACGGGACTCGAAATCTGATCTCCACCGTTCCACTCCAAGACTAACATGTTACAAATACTCAGTCAAAATTTCATCCCGATCCAACGGTTAACGAATCGGCAAACGTGATTTGAAGTTGGCTGGTCGGAATAAAAATCTGCAGCAAAACAAATATTTTTCTTCTCTCTTCTCTCTTGATGAAAGCTCTCTCAAAAACCACTCTTATGTGCTTAAGTCTTTCAAAGACTTGTATCAATGAGCATAGAATAATTCACCAAAGTTTTCCTATTTATAGATAATGAGTGGTGCTTTCTCTTAAAGCAAAACCAACTCTAAATAGGAGTAAAAACCGAATCTAATTCCGAATAGGAATGAAAGCCAAAAGAGAATAGGATTAGGCCATTGGGCCTTTGGCTGGACAACATGGGCATGTGCCCAACAAACTCCCCCTCAAGCCAAGGGGCCAAATGTGTCTTCAAGTAGAGGAACTATTGACATGCTTCATGCCTGCTAATTTTCTGCAAAATTCATGTTTATCTGCAACCACCGCCTTTGTCAGCATATCCGAAGAATTTTCATCAGTGTGTATCTTCTCAACCTCTAATAATTTCTCTTCCACATCCATTCTTATCCAATGATACTTTCTATTTATATGTTTGGTCTTAGAATGAAAAGTGGAGTGCTTGGTGAGACAGATAGCACTCTGATTATCACAAAATAAGATGTACCTTGACTGCTCAAAGCCAAGATCATTAATAAACTCTTTCATCCATAATAGTTCTTTGGCACCTTCTGTGACAACAATATATTCGGCTTCTGTGGTGGATAGAGCTATGCACTTATGTAGTCTAGATTGCCATGAAACAGCCCCCCTGCAAATGTGATCAAATATCCGGAAGTGGATCTTGAATTATCAAGATTGCCTCATAAATCATAGTCTGTGTAACAAACAAGTTCAGGCTTGCCATTGCCAAAGCACAACTTCAAATCTGCAGTACCTTTCAAATACCTTAATATCCATTTTACTGCATCCCAATGTTCCTTTCCATGATTAAAAAAGAATCTACTAACAGTACCAACGACATGTGCAATATCTGGTCTAGTTCAAACCATATCATACATCAAGCTACCAACGACAGAAGAGTAAGGAATACGAGACATTTCCTTTTTCTCTGCATCAGTAGATGGACTCTGACTAATACTTAATTTGAAGTGTTTAGCAAAAGGAATACTAACCACTTTTGCATCTATCATATTGAATCTCTTGAGTACCTTCTCAATGTATTGCTTTTGGGACAAAAATAACTCCTTTCTATCTATGTATTGGTGGATTTGAATGCCCAAGATTTTCTTTGCTGGACCCAAGTCCTTCATCGCAAATGATTTGCTCAACTTCTTCTTAAGGACTGTAAATCTGGATTTATTCTTGCCAACAATAAGCATATCATCCACATAAAGCAATAAGATAATAAAACCATCATCAGAGAACTTCTGGAAGAATACATAGTGGTCTGAAGAGGTTTTCTTGTACCCTTGTTCTTCTATGACGGATTCAAACTTCAAATATCATTGCCTTGGAGCTTGTTTCAATCCATACAGGCTATTTTTCAATTTGCAGACATAATTTTCTTTTCCCTTAGTTACAAAACCCTCAGGTTGCTCCATATAAATCTCCTCATCTAAATCACCATGAAGAAAAGCAGTCTTGACATCCATCTAAATCTAGACTAGCGGCTAGGCCTAGAACCACACGAATAGAAGACATCTTCACAACAGGAGAGAAAATTTCATCAAAGTCAACTCCCTTGTTTTGGCCAAAACCTTTAACAACTAACCTCGCCTTGTATCTAGGCGCAGAGGTATTGTTATCTTGCTTTATTCTGAATATCCATTTGTTAGATAAAGCTCTCTCACCTTTCGGCAATTTCACTAACTCGTATGTGCCATTCTCATGGAGTGACTTCATCTCATCTTCCATGGCTTCAATCCACTGATCTTTGTGAGTATCTTGTATGGCTTCATCATAATTCTTAGGTTCTCCCATTTCAGTTAAAAGTACATACTCATCAGGAGGATAGCGCATGGATGTTTGTTTCTCCCTTGTAGATCTTCTAAGAGAGATTTCAAGAGCATTCGAAGTGGTTACCTGAGCAGGAATTGGTTGCTGATCAACCACAACTTCATCAACTAGAGAATCCATAACATCTACACCATGATGATCATTTTGATCTTGATCACTATCTTTATTATTGTCTTGGATTCCTTCATTTGCAATAGGTGCCTTAGCAATTGAAACTGGATCAATATCAACTAAGCTGTCATTACTCTGAGAATCTATCTTCTCAGATTTGTCAATATCTTTAATAGTCTGGTCTTCAAAGAATATTGCATCATGACTTCTAATAAGTTTATTGTGGATCGTAAAACCGATATCCAAACTCATCTTGACCATAACCGATAAAGATGCACTGCTTAGTTTTGACATCCAGGTTCGATCTCTTATCTTTAGGAACATGCACACAAGCTTTACACCCAAAAAGTCTCAGGTGATCATAAGAAACAGCTTTGGCAAACCAAACTCTGTCTGGGACATCACCATCCAAAGCAACAGCAGGAGACAAATTGATAACATAGGCAACAGTGTTAAGTGCTTCCGCCCAAAATGTATTTGGAAGTTTAGCTTCTGAAAGCAAGCATCTAACTCTCTCAACTAGAGTTCTATTCATACTCTCTGCCAAACCATTCAATTGAGGCGTCTTGGGCGGAGTTTTCTAATGACGAATTCCTTGTTACTTACAATAATTATCAAAGGGACCACAATATTCCCCACCATTGTCAGTGCGAATACATTTTAATATCTTCCCCGTCTGTCTCTCAGCTAAGGCCTGAAATTCCATAAACACGCCAAGTGCTTGATCTTTAGATTTCAAAGGATACACCCAGAGTTTACGAGAATGATCATCAATGAAGTTCACAAAGTAAAGTTCACCACCTTTTGACTTTACTTTAAAAGGACCACACAAATCAGAGTGTACTAGCTCCAATAAATCGGGCTTTCTTGAGGGAGGATGGCTACGAAAGGAAACCCTTTTCTGTTTGCCAGCTAAACAATGAATACACCTTTTCAGCTTTGTTTGTTTCACTCCAGATAGCAAACTTTTCTTAGCCAAACACATAATGCCCCCTCTCACTCATATGACTCAATCTTATGTGCCACAATTCTGATAAAGTGTCACTTTCCACTAGATTTATGGAGTCATTAAGAATAGTGCCCTGTGTCACATATAAATGACCAGACTTGACTCCTCAAGCCACTACTAACGAGCCCTTGGTGAGCTTCCATTGGCCATTAAAGAGGGAATTATGGTAACCTTCATTGTCTAATCTTCCTGCGGAGATCAAATTGAAAGGGAAGTCCGGAGCATGCTTGACATCTTGAAGAACTAACATTGAACCATTATTAGTTTTCAAACAAACTGTACCAACACCAAACACCTTAACTTCACTGGCATTGCCTATCTTTAATACTCCAAAATCAACAGGAGTATAAGATGAGAAAAACTCTTTTCTTGGTGTGACATGTGAGGTAGCTCCAGAATCTACTATCCAGCTCGTCTCATGGGATACCAAATTGATGACATTTTCATCATAAGCAAAAAGAAGGTCATCTCGAACAATAACAGTAACATTGTTCTCGTTTTCAACTTTCTTTCCTTCTCTATTGTCTTGCAATAACTTGTGGCAAAACCTTTTGATATGTCTTTTCTTGCCACAATGGTTGCATGTAATATTATAGTATTTGGACCTTGACTTACTTTTACTTTTACCTCTATTCCTCGAGCCTCTTGTTATATCTCTTCCCTGGTCTTGTGTAACCAAGATATCTTCTTGTGAGGACGAACCCTGAGATTTTCTCCTTACTTCCTCGTTCAACACACCACTCTTGGCATATTCCATGGTCACCTTACCTCTAGGAGCTAAATTTGTCAAACAAACACGAAGAGTTTCCCAAGAGTCAGACAGAGTATTAAGAAGCCAAAGTCCTTGTATCTCATCATCAAATTAACTCCCATTCCAGACAGCTGATCAAGGATGCCCTGAAAATCATTTATGTGATCAAGGATAGGGCTGCCTTCCTTGTATTTAAAGGTCATCAATTTCTTTAGCGGGAACAACTTGTTGTTCCCAGTTTTTGATGCATAAAGAGTCTCTAGCTTTTCCCACAATGATCTAGCATGTGTCTCATTCACAATATGGTTGCGAACATTATCTTCAACCCATTATCGTATATATCCACATACTCGTTGGTGCTCGAAATCCTAATCTTCATCAGATATACTCTCGGGTTTATCAGCTGAAAAAACGGGTAGATGCATCTTCTTCACGAACAATAAATCTTTCATCTTGCTTCTCTAAACATTATAGTTTCTCCCATTTAAACATACCATCTTTCTCATATTCTCCTCCATTCCGTAACAACCCGGATAAATAACCAAGGCTCTGATACCACTGTTATGTCGAGGAAGAGGCAAACCCGAAAATAGAGAAGATAAAGAACACCAAATTTTAACGTGGAAAACCCTTCAAATCGAAGGTAAAAACCACGGGATCACAAAGATCCAAAAAGGTATACTATAATAATAAGAGAGTTACAAAAGTTCTAAAAATTGGCTATACAACAAGTGCCAAACACGGAGCAACAATAGCAACAAGAGCAACAACTAATCAATTGAAGAAAGAGGAGAATTCACAAAACGAAGCTGCTGTTCGAGGCTTGAAATCAGATGCTACGGGCCTCCAAATCCGATTTTCACCGTTCAACTCCACTACTAAGATGTTACAAACACTAAATCAAAATTTCAGCCCGATCCAACGGTTAACGAATCGGCAAACGTGATTTGAAGTTGGTTGGTCGGAATAAAAATTTGCAGCAAAACATATACTTTTCTTCTCTCTTCTCTCTTGATGAAAGCTCTCTCAAAAATCACTCTTATGTCCTTAAGTCTTTCAAAGACTTGTATCAATGAGTATAGAATAATTCACCAAAGTTGTCCTATTTATAGACAATGAGTGGTGCTTTCTCTTAAAGCAAAACCAACTCTAAATAGGAGTAAAAATCGAATCCAATTCCGAATAGAAAAATCAAAAGAGAATAAAATTAGGCCATTGGGCCTTTGGCTGGACAACATGGGCATGTGCCCAACAGGTTCAACTTGATCTTGATTTTCCACTTCAGCTAACAAAATTTATGGCGATCTGCACTCGGATTCTTTTTTCAATTTAATTAAAAATGTTGCTTCTAACTTATCTAATTACTTAAATACCATTTTTACGGAAAAACAAACAAATCCAATCATACATACGAGATTGAGACAAATCTTAATTAAGGATTTAGATGATAGAGAAGAGAAAAGAGACGAATTGAAATTTGATAAATTAGGGATTTAAGATTTCAAATAGTAATTTATATACAATGAGGTGAAAGTGTAAATATAAAAAAAATTAACGGGTTAACGATTTTTCCGATAAGAAAATTGAATAATCCCCCAAACCGTTAAGCCGTTAATTATAATGTTTTAATTTGTTCACCAATCATTTTCCCGATAACCCCATACTAATAAGCCAATAAGATATTTTTGTGGTCCATTTCTAAGAGTCGAGTAAATGGTGGGATGTCCTTCCGGGAACTCCGATTAACTTATCTTATAACGGTTACAGTTCGATTTTGAACAGCCCTAAATTCTAATGCGAAGAGGAGCAAAGTTAATTCCTTTTAGAGTAAATTTGCACAAAAAAAAAATGCAACAATTTTTGTTTGCCTACTTTTTTGTTCTGTAACAAAGAGAGATAATGGAGTATTTCTATAAATTCAAATAAAGCAATAAAATTTGCTACCATTTTGTAGGGAAGAACTTTTGCATTATGAATTTTTTTATCATAAACTAAGTAGCTTTAACGCATTAATAAAAAAGAAGGATTGGATATCACTATCCCATATTGGGTTCCTCAAGATTTTCGTCAAACCTAATACCCAAAATTGCGCGGGCGTCTTGTTTGGTCGTCCTCATTTAGTCTATACTCACTTTTTTTTAAATTTTAACTTGTACCATTATTTAAACAACTTCAGGTCTCTTTCCTTCTCCTCCTTCGTTTTCTGAATGCTGAAAATTGAGATATTTGCTATGCGTTCTAGCATGATAATTCATATATATCTGTTTGTCCCATTATGTTCAGTTTGGTCTTATTCATAATAATTTAACCTCTTAAATATTTTAGCTTTACAGGCACATTGGTTTTTGGTTCTAATTTATCTGTAGGACCTTGTTTTCATGTCGAAAATATTTTTAATTCTTTAATCTTTGAAATGAAAAACATCAATCATTGTTAATCATGATCTATTAAATTCATTGTTGTTTTAGAACTTCATGCTTTTACTCTCTTCCTCACTATGCATTTTATGATGTAATCAATGTAAATCATGGCACGACATCACCCTTCGTGCTTTACACTCTTCCTCACCAAAACAATGACAAATATCAAATGGCAAGGAATGTAGCATAGTGGAAATACACATCATAATCACCCAGCAGGGGGAAAATATCAGTCAATGTCATAACAATTGCCCGGCAAGGGTCTCAGCTATAACCAATCCTTTCAATTATATCTCTTAACAAATTGGGTCCTTAATCGAACCATCATATCACAAGGTTATCAACAAGTATTTTCAACAAACAATCAACTTCCAAGTAGAAACAATTTCATAATACAATGACTATGGAAGTAATAACAAGAATTTCATCAAAATAGACTTACGGGCATGCTTGACACACAATGCATAGGTACTCGTCACCTCACCTATGCATTGAACATGATAAACACATAGCACATAGCACACAATACCTATTCCCTCACCAAAGTTAGGCAAGACACTTACCTCGGGTCCAAGAATAGCAATTCAAGCTTCTAACACCGCCTTTCCTTTTGAATTCAACTCCGAAACGACAATATCTAGACATAATTAACTTATTAACATCAATAATGACTCATTAATACATTTCCATAGCCTAAATATACAATTCCTAGCATTCTTCCAAAAATACCAAAATTCGACCCCGGGCCCGCTTGCTCCAAACACGAGGCTCAGACCAAAATCCGATTACTCATACCCCCACGAGTTCAAATATATGATCTGTTTTGAAATTCGACCCCAAAATGAGGTTGAATTACCCAAAATCCCATAAGCCCTAACTCTACCCAAAACCCCTAATTTCTACTTTGTTTCCATGATTTTAGACCTAGATTCTAGTGTTTGATGAAGGAAAACGGAAGAATTAGGAGCTAGGATCACTTACCCAAGTGGTTATGGAGGGAAATTAGCTTGGAGGTCGTCAATGGGGCTTTGGAGAAGAAGGAATTGATGAAGAAGTGGAAATCCGGAAATAACATTCTGTTTTGACTTAAGGAAATAACTGGGCGATTTTGTTCTCTGCGATCGCGGAAGAAGGGTTGCGATCGCAGAGCTATAGGAATCCCTACTATGCGACCGCAGACGGAAAGCTGCGATCGTGGAAGGTCAACTCCACAGACCTCTGCGATCGCGGAGGAAAAAGGCGCGACCTCAGAGAAGAACCACCTAGCCCCCACCCAGTTCCCCTGGTACACTACGCGATCCCGAAGAAGGAATGCGATCACAGAACATCTGGGCTCCCTACACTGCGATCGCGGACCCACCCATGCGATCGCAGAGGACATTGGACCCCCTCCCCTCACTCAACTCTATGTGATCGCGAAGCTAGACCTGCGATCGCACTGAACAACACCAGACACCAGATATGGACTTCTACACCAGAAATTCTAGGTCCTTTTCCACCCCGTTAGCTACCCGGAACTCACCCGAGCCCTCGAGACTCAAAACCGAAAACAATCACGACTCTCAAATCATCCTACAGACTTATTCAAGCTTTTAAATCACCAAACTATCATCAAAATCAATGGATTAAACCCCAAAACTCATAGAATTTTCTTAAAATTTCATAAGGCTAAATTATTCCAATTTTGATCCGAATCACGTCATTTCAAGTCCGTTTTACACCAAATTTCACAGATAAGTCACATAACATATATTAAGCCTGTTCCGGGCTCCAAAACCATAATACGGGCTCGGTAACACGGTTTTCACATAAATATTCATTTTCAAAAACCTTTATATTTATCAAAAAACAATTTTCTTCAAAAATTCATTTCTCGGGCTTGGGACCTCGGAATTTGATTCCGGGCATATGCCCAAGTCCCATATGATTCTACGGACCCTCCGGGACCGTCGAATCACGGGTCCGGATCTGTTTACCAAAAATGTTGACCAAAGTCAACTTTAATAAATTAATTATTAGAAATTCTATTTTTCATCAAGTTTTCACATAAAAGCTTCCTGGCTACACGCCCGGGATGCGCACGCATATCGAGGTGAGATTAATGGAGGCTTTCGGGGCCTCGGAACACAGATTTAGCTAAATTAACATAGGATGACCTTTTGGGTCATCACATTTTCTCCTTAACCGGCTTCGAAGCTGATGGTTGAGGGAGGATTTCTTCATCACCGATAGGAGGTCTCATCGGGACATCATTCCCGAGACCTGCAAAATAATGGAAGCAAGTTAGATAGTAAAGAAATCGATTTAAATTCAGAAATGAAAAGTAAGAAGCAAGAGTTCTTTGAGAGTAAAAACAGAGAGGATAATGGTTGTAAAGGTTTGAATGAAGAAGGAATCAGAGATTTATAGGTTGAAGGCAACGGTTCAGATCCGCCTAATGGCCGACTAACGCATGACATGCATTTAATGCCCTGGGTACTGTACCGACGGGACATTTCGATCACATTTTCGCTTACGTCGCGGTACTGACGTCATGACAACTCGGGGTGAAGTTCGGAGACTTAATTCGTTTCTTTTCATTACACTCCAAAAAACGAGGGGACTATCTGTATACGGTCAAAATCGGGTACACCTGATTTTGTTTGACTAATCGAGACTAGGATGGTAGGCCAATTACCGGTCCCGTGTTATATCAGACCGAGACTTGAAGGTACGGTACCAAGCTCGGGATTTGAAGTACCAATCGAGATTGAGACCAGACAGGATCGAGACAAAACGGGATAGACGTCGAGCAAAGACCGAAGAAAGCCTACTAGCGGAAAGCCGAGATATTCGTGACTAGGCAAGGATCGTGGCGGAAATTCCGGCACGAATCAAATCAAGAACGGTTATTTAGCCATCCATGAGATTTCCTTCTGTATTTAGAATTGTACCATAAGTAGAGTTCATCTACTATATAAAGAGGGGTTCTAATCATTTGTAATCATCAAAATTCTCGCATAACAAAGCAATACAATACACTTTTCTCTTAAGCTCTCTTGTTCTTCGGTTTCATATTTCTTAATTATACACTCAGCCGGATCGAGGGCGATCTAGCTCGAGGGCCAAGTTGCACTTTATACTGGTTTGCTTTATTTTGCAGTCAATTACTAACACTAAATTATCATATTTATCAATTTGTGTTAGGTGAAATCACATATCCTTAAAACCACTTATAAATTTAATTGTTATCCGATTTTAAGGTTAAACAATATTATATTAAAATTTTATAAAAATAGGTAATAAAAGCTTCTAGAGTAGTCTAAAATGGGAAGTAGATTGCACATGACTAATCTACCAAGTGGATGCCAATTTGTGGAGCCAAGTTGGTTCAAAAATATTTTATTTGGTGCTTACCAAGAATAAGAAGAGTTCTTAATTATATCTGATGGCAACTATTAAGGCAACTAGCAACGGCACTTCTTATTCTTATTAAGACTCCAGTTTATTGTTTGCTTTTTTCTCTAATTTACTGTACAATAATTCTACTATTAAGATTTTGGACTTTTCGAGGGATTTTTTTATCAATAAATGTACTACTTTTTTTGCACTATGTATATATATTCATCTCAACAGAGTATTCTCTACCTTTGTCCCCAAGATTGTCATACCTATAGAAATTTGACTTATTTAGTTTAATGAATTAACGCACACAAAAGAAGACTTGAGATAAATAGGAACGTGGTAGTGTTACAGATGCGACCTTATTAGATTTAGACTTCAACTCTAGAATACGACATATTGCAAGAAAAAGAAATGAAAAAAATACAAATGTATTAGATACTATGGAAGTCATTTTTCATAAAAGAATACTGTTTGAAAAGCTATTTTCATTTTTTTTTTCCTTTTGAGTATTGAAAAGTGATAATATTTCTAGATATTAGTTGGAGCAATGAAATTAAAAGCTAAGTTATACTACTACAACAACAACAGACACAATGTAATTCAACAAGTGAGGTTTGAGAGGATAGTATATATGCAGACCTTACTCCTGCCTTAAAAAGGTAGCGATGCTATTTACAATAGACTCTCGACTCAAGAAAAAATGAAGAAAAAAAAAAAGCAATAGCAACGTGCAGTAATGTCAGCAAGATAGCAAGAAAACTCAAGCGAAAGAAACAACAGGTAGTAATAAAAATCTAAACATAAGAAAGTACTAGACTAATACTAATACTAGTGGTATGGACAAGGAAAACACATGACTGCCACTAACTTTCTAACCTAATTTTCAACATCCACACCATCCTATCAAGGGTTATGTCCTTGATAAGCTGAAGCAACGTCATGTCTTACCTAATCACCTCTTCTCAATACTTCTTTGGCCTACCTCTACCTCTTCTCAGACCCACCAAGGCCAACCTCTCACACCTCCTTACTGAGGCATAAATGTCTCTCCTCTTCACATGCCCAAACCATCTAAGCCTCGCTTCTCTCATCTTGTCATCCACGGGAGCCACGCCTAATTTTATCCCAATATCTCCATTCCTAATCATTTTTATCCCGGTACGCCTGCACATCTATCTCAACATCCTCATTTCTGCTACCTTCATCTTCTGGACATGGGGATTCTTGACTGGTCAACACTCTGCCCCGTATAATATGGTCGATCTAACTACCGCTATGTAAAACTTACTATAAAGTTTTGGTAGCACATTCTTATCACACAGAGCACCTGATGCGAGCCTCTATTTCATTCATCTCGCTCCAATACAATATGTGACATCCTCGTCAATTTCTCCATTTTCTTTGATTACTGGCCCAAGGTACTTGATACTTCCACTCTTTGGGATGACTTGTTTATCAAGCCTCACGTCCACATCCACTTCATGAACCACGTTGCTGAACTTGCACTCCAAATATTTTGTTTTGGTCGTGTTCAACTTGAAACATTTAATTTTGTCTTAAAACCTCCAATCTCGCGTTAACACGGCATCGTAAGCTAAGACATGTTTAAGGAAAATAATCTTTTGTCATTAAGTGAGGAAATTATTTTCTCTTCTTGATAACAAGCACCAAAAAATGACTTTTCATGAAAAATATTCTTTTTAAATAACTTTGATAGGCACGACAAACTAAATAACTTCGATGTTGAATCTGAATACATACTAGAATATTAAGATATTATTATCCCTAAAAACTAAATGCTAAATTGTTAGGCTCAACCATTCCATAGATACTCTTAACAAGGTTAAGAAGGTATGATATTATTTGCTTTAAGCCAAGCTCGCAAGATTCTTCTCAAAAGTCCTCAACTATTAAGAGTATCTCTATGTAGCATTCTAATCTTTCCTATTTCAAATATGAAACTTTATTTGCACACCAATAATTTTCAGGTCAAACTAAGTTTCACGTGTTCATTACCATAATCAACGGGTCAATTTTAATGATTCAAACATCATAAGAGTATTTATGGTAATCGAAGACCGTAACTAGCTTCTTTTATTTGTGCGTGTCTCTACGCTCCATGCCATCACTCTACCATTGCCATATTAGTCCTGCCAAATCGTTGATCGTGATACTAATTATTGTTGGGCTCAACCAGCCCAAAAGATATTATTGGCATGATGTGATATTGTTCACTTTGCGCCAACCCCGTACAATTTTATTCGAAAGGTCTCACACCATTAAGAGGTTTCACATCTTATATGTAGTCTCATGATCTTTTCAGCTATTAGTGTGAGCCTTTATTCGCACGCCCGACAATCTGCCCACGAACTAAGTTCGACGTCTCTTATCACTACGATTTATGGATCTTACCTTGATGTAAGTTTCACGTGGCTCATTACCACGATTCATGGGTCAATTTTCGAATTCACTGTGTGCCATCTATATCGTAAGAATATTTATGACAATCAAAAACTCACAACTAGCTTCTTCGTGCTTGTGTGTGCATCTAAACTCGTAAGAGGAAGTAAGAACCCACCGCCATCACCTTGTCATTGACATATTCGTCCTGCAGAACATGAACTCCAACATCAGTTGTTCAGTTTAACCTGTCCAAAAATAATCTTAATGTGTTGTGATATTATCCATTTTAGACCAAGCTCACACGGTTTTCCCCTAAAAGCATTTATCATTAAGAGATCTCACACCTTATGTATAGTCGTTCAATCTTTTTAGCTATCAATATGAGACTTTATTTGCACATCCAACCTGAATAAATAAGATTATATATATATATATATATATATATATATATATATATATATATATATATGATTTATCTTTATTTAAAATTTATAAATATATAATTTAAACATACGATAATACTTAAGTATTATGTAAAAATATAGAGAAAATTTCGAAATTTATACGGTATTATAAAAATTATTTGTTTGCTGAAGCATGCTCTAAAAGCTAGTGGCGGTAGCATTGTGGTGGTGGTCGTCGCCTATGACAATTGTGAGGTGGTGGCTAGTGATGATTGTAGTTGATGGTTGGTAGAGGTGACTGGAACTGGTGGTTCTATAGTGATGGTTGTGCGGTGCATAGTGGCTTGCAATAGAGCTATTGGTAGTGATTGCCTATGGAGGCTTGTCGCGCACATAATCCGTGGTGGAGGTGCAATGGTTGGTGGATGGTGCTGTAGTGCGATGGATGGGTTGCCTTGTTTTCATTCTTAATCAGAGGTCTCGAATTTGATTTTTGAAAATGGAGAAATCTCTTGCATGAAACATTTATTTCTTTAATAAGGTTTACACCATGTGAATGTGAATTCTGGATACCAAATGATTATACCAAAAAAAAAGTCACTTTAAAAAGTCAAGTCAACCTTAAAGATATTCAAAGTCAACCTCAAATAATGTTTTGAACATCTCAACCATATTCTGGCAGCTGAGAATCAAATCTCTTTATGCCATAGCTAAATACTTCACTACTAGGGACTATCATCTCTATAAATAAGAAAATTAATTATTTCAACTCTACTATTATTCCAAGTTTACACCTTTTTCATAAATTTCTTATTATTTTTTTTTCACTTTTTCTAAATATAGGGACAAGTAAAAAGTGACTTCTTTTTACTAATGGGGATTTTATTTTGTAAATCTGCAAAACTTGCTCATGCTTCTTCTAGCCAGTTCTTTGGTAGAATTCTCTATCTTCTTCCAATTTATCTTTGATTTTTTTTTTTTTGAATAAAATTTATTTTACAAAAAAAGTTAAACTGCATTGTGATTTCTTAAACACCCTTTTTTGTATATGTTATTCAGGGATTCTTGAAATATAATTCTACTTTCTTCTCTATTTATTTATGAAATTTCATATTAACTAAAAAAAATACAATGTTTGCTACAAGTCTTTTGCTCTTGTTAAAGATTTATATGCCACTAGAAAATATAAAAAATTATAGTGCTGGAGAAACTATTTTTCTTTTTATTTATATGAACCGAGAAGCAGGGGCGGATCTACGGTATCGGGTATGGGTTCCCGGGAACCCAGTAACTTTTACCCGAACCTTGTATTTGTACTGAGAAATCTATTAAATGTATAAGTATTTTTAGTTTGGAACCCATAACTAAAATCAGTTGCTGGTTCAGTGGCAAATGAAGGAACCTACTTTTGCTTTTTTCTGCATACCTGACGAGGGTTCAAATCCCCTAGTACATTTTTTAACTTCACTTTTGGTTTTTTCACAAGACAACACCTATAGCTACTTTTTGTTTCTCTTTTTAGTTTATAAAAAGACCAACCACCATTAAAAATTTTCTTACTTGCTTAAAGTATCACTTTTGCCCAAATGCTAGGAACCCATAAGGTTCAAATCCTAGATCCGCCTCTGCCGAGAAGAGTTTAAATGAAGCGACATGGACAATGAGGATTCATATAGCCGATTGTAATATGATTGTGTTGTAGTAAATAAAAACACAATCATGTATAAGGTTGATAATATAATTAAAGCATGTATGCTATTGTCGTGGCTCATTTCTTCCTTTTGTTGAACGCAATATAGTTGTTCAATTCTAATGGGCAGCCCGGTGTACTAAGATCTCGTTACGTTCGGGGTCCGGAAAAGGGCCGGACCACAAGGGTCTATCGTATGGTGGAGTCTTACCCTCTATTTCTGCAAGAGGTTATTTCCACAGCTCGAACCCGTGACCTCCTAGTCACATGGCAGCAACTTTACCAGTTCCGCGGAGGCTCCAATTATTCTATATGTCAAATTCTATTTCCAAGCTGATTACATCTTTGCAATTCTTATTTTCAGATCCTAAAACTGGCCCTGGCAATGAGAAAATAGAACCTGTTCATTCTCATAAACAGTCATTCTATGACAATTCTAGCAAAAGTGAGTCATGTGTTCACAACAACCTCAAGTCTTTTACCTTCAATGACCTCAAGAATGCCACTAGGAATTTCCGGGCCGATAGTCTTCTTGGCGAGGGAGGTTTTGGATGCGTATTCAAAGGATGGATCGATGAGAATACGTTTGCTCCCTGCAAGCCAGGAAGTGGAATGGTGGTAGCTGTCAAGAAACTTAAGTCAGAAAGTTTCCAAGGGCATAGAGAATGGCTTGTATGTTATCAAGAAACTACATAACTATAATGGCTCAGGTCCAACTATCAAGGTATTGTCCGTTTTGACCCAAACTTTGGAGCCTCATGATTTTGTTCATGTGGGCATTAACCCGAAAGGCCTTTCGATAGTTGAATTCCTGAGCCCGCCTTATAGGGCCCCTAAAGTTTTCCTCCTATTTCGATCTGGGATTTGTCTAAGGCAAGCTTCACAACAATGAACCCAGCGTGCTCTCTGAGGTTTGCCAAGATAAGGCACCTGGCGTCCTCTCTAAGGTTTGCCAAGATAAGGCAAGTTCATTAGTCCAAGGCTCCAGGCGCCTTATGCGTTAAAGCTAAGTGAACAAAATTGTGAAGTCCCGAAGATTTGGCCATAGTGGACAATACCTTGACAGTCAGGCCTGGACTCGCTACAAGAACTTCTCTTTAAAATCTCTTGTAGTACATGTCTTTTGTGGTTTAACTTTGTTTTCAACATATCTTACCTGCAGGCAGAGGTTAACTACTTAGGACAGCTTCACCATGAAAATCTAGTGAGGTTAATTGGATATTGCTCAGAGTTTGATAACATGCTTCTTGTTTATGAGGTCATGACAAAAGGAAGTTTGGAAAATCATTTATTTAAAAGTGAGTTTTCTCCATATTTCCTATCATTTCATATGGACCTTCATTTTTGTATGCTTATGTGTTATAGTGAGGGGTCACCGGACCTATAAGCTTCGGTAGAAATCTTGTATATGTATAAATTTAAAGCATATGGCACCCTGAACGCTAAAAGCCCTTAAGAGGCACTGGTTGAGCAGAAGATTATGCGCCTGTCGTGTAAAAATCCTGGGTCTACCTCTGGATAGAAGACTAACATCATTGATCTTTCTATTGTTTTACGCAGAGGGAGTTCAGCCTATACCTTGGGCTACACGAATGTGTATTGCAGTAGACGTGGCGCGAGGCTTGTCCTTCTTACATGGTCTTGAAGCAAATGTTATTTACCGCGATCTCAAGGCTTCAAACATACTATTAGATTCAGTAAACTCTCAAAATCTGAAACAATGATTAGCACATGAACATTGTTTCTCCAAAACTTATGGATTGAACTTGTGCAGGATTTCAATGCCAAGCTATCAGATTTTGGATTGGCAAGAGATGGTCCTAGTGGAGACAGAACTCATGTCTCAACCAGAGTTGTAGGTACTAGGGGTTATGCTGCACCAGAATATGTTGCATCAGGTAACTAGTTCCACTATCATGGACAATTACCTATAGTTATTTTTAGGTGACTTGATAAAGTAAAATTCTTTTATACGGTCAGTGTATAGAAGTTAAAGTCATTGCTTTTTAAGATAAAGATCTTCCCCTTGTAATTTCCGTGTCAAACGTCAACTTTATTGTAAGGGTAGCCCAGTGCACTAAGCTTCTGCAATGTGCGGGTTCCGGAAAAGGCCGGACCACAAGGGTCTATTGTATACAGCGCTACCCTGCATTTCTACTAGAAACTGTTTCCACGGCTCGAACCCCTGACCTCCTGATCACACGGTAGCAACTGTCATTTTACCAGTTAGGCTAAGACTCCCCTTCTGTCAGCTTTATTGTAGAAGTACAAAAATAATGTCTAACTTTATTGGATATGAGATATTTAATAAATTTTAGCATGCAGAAAAGGATTATAAGAAGAAGCCACAATAAGTCATTGCTCTTTGGCAAAATTCAGAGGCTCATTTATCACTGTACTCAAGTTTCTTGGCAAGTATTCAAGTAGTTAAATGGAGTAACAATTTGAGAATCACAAACCATTAGTTATTTTGCCAAAAGTTGAAAGACGACAACAACAACAACAACAAACTCAGTATGATCCCAACAGGTGGTGTATGGGGAGGGTAGTCTGTACGCAGACCTTACCCCTACCTAATGCAGGTAGAGAGGTTGTTTCCAGTTGTCAAAAGTTGAAAGATAAGCTAGAAAGACAACTTTCTTTTCCCTTTTCTTGTTTGATATTGGATTCAAGTTATATGCACCGGCTGTGTAAAAATATTTACATGATCAGTATAAATTTACATGTGATAGCAGGTTAGTTACCATCTTTCACCGGTAATACTTACCATAGAAATGTACTAGTATTCACCATACAAATGATCTGATCGCGAACATCATCAGTGCATAGAGCTTAAAGTATTCGATATTTTGCAGACTTTTCACTAATGTTTCCAACTCAACTTGTTCCAAACAGGTCATTTGACACCAAAGAATGATGTCTACAGTTTTGGGGTTGTTTTATTAGAGTTGCTCTCCGGGAAACGCGCAACGGGTGATGAAAATACAGGAGGTATTGATGAAACATTGGTGGAATGGGCAACACCATACCTAAGTGATAACAGAAGAGTGTTAAGAATCATGGACACAAGATTAGGAGGACAGTACTCAAAAAAAGGTGCTCAAACTGCAGCTGCCCTTGCCCTGAGATGCCTCGACGTCGATCCGAAACTTAGACCAACCATGAATGAAGTTGTAGCAACACTCGAGCTTGTCCAAGCACCAAAAAATGTTACTGATAAGAGTTCACAACAGATTAGACAATGCAGATGACAAGATAAGTTCATCCTCAAAAGTATTCTCTTGGTTACCAATAGTAGGAGAAATGTCCATATTATTCATTGACTGGGGTGCATGGGCAGGGCAGTCCGGTGCACTAAGCTCCCGCTATGCGCGAGGTCCGGGAAAAGGCCGGACTACAAGGGTCTATTGTATGCAGTCTTACCCTGCATTTCTACAAGAGGTTGTTTTTACGTCTCGAACCCGTGACCTCCTAGTCACATGGCAGCAACTTTACCAGTTACGCCAAAACTCTCCTTGGCAAGGATGACTAAAATAAAAAAAGGGTTTTTTTAGACAGTATAGCTTCCTCCCAAAATGATAACAGGAAAATGTATATTTTTTTACATTAATGTAAAATTTACATATTTTATACATATTCAGTGTATATTTGGCTGACGACTGTAATTATTTTTGCCCGACCAGTCAAATGTGTTAAAGCCCCACAAAAATAAGCTTCAAAGGAGAGAGCTTTGACAATGAAATAAAGTTTTTTTTTTTTACAGAGAAACAAAAATCTAAAGAATCCAATATACAGTATACAATTGCAATCACACATGTCAAAAGTGATACAGATTATACAAACTTCACCTTAATAGGAACAAACTCTGATGTCTGTCTAACACCTACAACTAATGAAACAATTTGAGAAATCCTTCTATAGTAATTCTATTATAAGAGAATAAAGTACCAGAAAAGATGGCCTCAAAAGAAAAACAATAGTGAAAAAAGAAAGAATCACAACAGTTCTTACAATTGGTAGCAACAGAGATTTTTTTCAAAAAAATGCAAATTCTATTGCTCTTCACTTTTTCTTTTCCATATTGTCTTCAGTTTTCCATACAACTTCATCTAAGGAGGTTGAAAGATTCTTGTAGAACTGCATAAAGAAAAGATACAAAAAATCGGTTAAACAAATGAAGAAATGAATCAATCTTATAGCAGTGGACCGATCACTTGCGAAAAAACTGATTAATAAACCAATCAAAACTACACCTTAATCTTGAATTTGTCGCTATACAAATACTCTGTAAGAAGAGGTCGAGGTAGGCCTAAGAAGTACTTGGGAGAGGTGATTAGACAGGACATGGTCTGCTTCAGCTTACTGAGGAGGAAGATCTGGAGGTCGAGGATTAAGGCAGAAGATTAGTGAGTAGTTTTAAGTTGCTCGCCGATAGTCTTAGTAGCACGCATGTCCCTTCATATTCTTAGATTTTTTTTTATTACGTTATGTAGTTTTGTTCGCCTCAGGTATTGTATCCCTTGTTGCTAGTATTCGGTACTACTTATCCTTTGTCTCTCCCTTTTTCTTTTCTCTTCCCTCTTTCTTCCTTTCTTGCTATCCACTTCTTCTTATTACCCTTCCTGAGCCGAGAGTCTATTGGAAACAACCTCTCTACCTGTTAGGTAGGGGTAAGGTCTGCGTACAGACTACCTTCCCCAGACCCCACCTGGTGAGAACATACTGGGTTAGTTGTTGTTGTTGTATACAAATACCCTGTACGAAGGGGAGCCTTGGAACATCGGTGAAAAGTTATTGGTCACTGGTTCGAGCAATGAAATCAGCCATTGATGCTTGCATCAGGGTAGGTTGCCTAGGTGTGGCCCTTTTGCGGATCCTGCGTAAACGCGGAATGTTTTGCGCACCGGGTTGCCCTTTTTAAAAAATATCCTGTATCTATTCCCCTCAATTCAGATCCATAGGATTCATCTTTAAACAGTTTTTATGTTGACCATCAACCTACCACAATCCTCCTCCTTTATGCGGTTTGTGTTGGGATTTTAAGTATTTAATGATATATTAATGCTTAAAATGGGTGAATGGGAAATG
>ML271620.1:1986-12138 GCA_005239495.1 Nicotiana undulata | reverse complement strand
GCGTCCGTGGATCCCGAGGCTTCTTTCCTTTACCGCTTCATTGTCTTTCTCCTTTATTTCCAAGACAGTGTTGTACTTTCATTCCAGACTTGTATTTAGTATTCTAGTAGTTAGTCCGTGAGATTGTGACACCCCTGTTTTGGGAGTTTATGTTATTTCATGATTGTTATGTTCTTACTTTCCGCATTTAAAGTTTCGTTATCTTTATTAGCAATACTTGAAGGATTCTGTTGGGAATATGAAAGAAGGAAAAACATGTTATCGATTTTCGGTTAAATGTTTGTCCCACTATTATCTCAGAATGTGATGGAAATTGGTTGAAGTTGATGAGTTAGCGTTTTATTTCGTATTAAATAATTTTAAATTGCTATTGCAAGTTATACGTTGGCTGGCCTAGCGGGTTCAACGTTAGGCGCAGTTACGGCCTAAAAGGGTGGGAATTTGGGTCGTGACATCCAGGTACGCTCTTATAGGGGTCAACTGCATACGACTGGACCCAGACGCTACAGTATCGTCCTGTGGCCTGAAACCCGTGAGCCTGTGCAGCATATCCTAATAAGCCTCCCGCGAATAATATCTCATGAACATAGGCAGTAAAACTGGCAAGCCATCAGCGGACAGGCCATATAAAATCTCAGCGTCTTGCATCGTGATGGTGGCCTCGCCGATGGGCAGGTGGAAAGTGTGCGTCTCCGGTCGCCACCGCTCAATCAACGCCGTGATCAAAGCCCAGTCGAGCAGTATCCAACCGATCCTAATAATCCTATATAATCCCATCTCCTGTAGGTAATGGACTACACGAGGATGTAGAACTCTATCACTCAAATAGTCCCACAAGTGATCCACTCTCCTAGCACGGAAAGTCTGCGTAAGTAACTGTCCGTCCCATATATACTCGGATCTATGTTGGGGCTGTAGGGCTAATACATCCAACGTCCGAGGGCCAGGATGTATGGGAGCGTCTATGTCGTCAACTGTAAATTAAAACAACATTAATTGTATGTTTAATCTGTAAATTAAATATTAATTTTTTGAGATACACAATTTTTAGAGTTATACTATATTTATACCTATGGGTTCCAGGCTCGATATTTGAGTCCCAGTAGCACCAAACCATCATTAATAATTATGTGTTTGTTTTATACTTAAAATTCATAATTTTTAATTATTTAATTATACAAATTATATATATATATATATGTATACATATATATGTATACCTATGGGTTCCGGACTCGATATTTTGAGGCCCAGTGGCACCAAACTAACATTAATAATTATGTGTGTCAAATTCAATATTTTTATAATTTTGTGTGTTTGTTTTATACTTAAAATTCATAATTTTTAATTATTTAATTGTTTAATTGTACAAATTATACACACACACACACACACACACACTTATGGGTTCAGGACTCGATATTTTGAGGCCCAGTGGCACCAAACTAACATTAATAATTATGTGTGCATTTTCAACTACCAGTATAAGATACTTAAACTAAAGGAATTCTACGCTAAAATACTACACTTTACTACGCTACAAGACTCTACATTTTACTACGCTAAAAAGTCTACAATTTACTACGCTAAAAAGGTATAGATTTTACTACGCTAAAAAATAATCTAAACTAAATATAAACAACAAATAAATTTAATTACAAATAAAACACAAAACGGCATGAATTTTTAGTATAAGTTAATTTGAGATCGTGGTAGGCGATGATAAATTTCAAATTCTGAATTCGTATTTACAGCCACCCTTATTTGATCATCGACTGAGTCTAGAATTTTATATATTAACTTGAGATCGTGGTAGTGGTAAAAGATGATAAATTTCAAATTCTGAATTCGCATTTACAACCAACCTAATCTGATCATCGATTGAGCCTAAAATTTGACGTGAAATTCATGTAGTCATTTTCCATGTGCTCTTCCTTGCTCGAACTGTTTTCTTTGCCCTTTTATAGAAGAGGTAAGATATAGTTGGAGGGGGATAGAAACTGAAGAGAAAAGTATGTAGAAACTCCAACTATTTCTCTTACTCATGTATTGAGAAATCCATAATAGTGGGCAACAGGGCAGGTTGTTGCCCATTGCTTTTAACTTTTCCTGTGCTACATGAGCATACAAAATTGAATACTCCATCCGTTTCAATTTAGATGAGGTAGTTTCACTCGGCACGAAGTTTAAGAAAAAGAAGAAGAGGACTTTTTGAAACTTGTGGTGTTAAAAGCTCAAGGGGTAAAAGCTTTGTGGGGCCATGACATTTGTGTGGTTATAAAAAATTCTCATTAAGGGTAAAATGAGTAAAATGAAGAGTTTAAATTTAAATTATTTCCAATTTTAGAAATGTGTAATTTATTTTAGAACAGACTAAAAAAGAAAGTATCCGTCTAATTTGAAACAGAGAGGAGTAGATGTTCTTTCCCCAACTTTCTCATTTTGCTAGCAACTACAAACAAATAATGATATTTGTAATTAATTACATCTAAGAAATAAACTTCATCGAATCGTTCTTCACATAGTTTGAATTTTATATTCAACGTTAACACCTGATAAACATAACCTGGCAAAAAGATAAGAGAAAATGACAATCAACATATAAATCAAGAATTACACCAAAAATAAAGTGTGAAAAGAGAAATTACTTATTGTGCTTGGAGCACAACCAAAGGTAAAAGTTGTGGGAGATGAGCTTGTGTCTTGTGAAATTGAAAATTCATCATCTAAGAAAAGTAAAAAAAGTCTCGACTCTCGTATTTATGCCACATAATAATTAATTATTCAAAAGTTACTCTACATACTTTATTATAATATATAGTAATTTCTCACGTTATATAATCTCTGATTTCTTCTCCTTCTCATATGAAATCCTAAAGGGACAATGCAAGAAGATATAATACTGACTTTAAAATAGAACGCTTAGTATTACATTTCTTAATTCCATGTGGTAGTTATTGTTTTAATTAACTACCTTAAATAAGAGAAGAGGAAAAGACACATAAATTTATATTAATCTATTCAATAAAGAAACAATTAGTGATGAAAGGGAAAAGTCGATTAATTGAATTTAGAAACTTTTTTGGGCCATAATGATTAATGACTACAAAGCAATGTGCATCCATAATTTGTATTGGTAACTGCAATATAACTTCACAATAAGCTTTTTATTTCAAGGAACATAATTTCAATTCTTTTATAAATATTTATTATTTAGTAGAAGGTAAATTTACTCTTTAGTATGAAATTACTGTAGGAGTATGTCACGACCCCAAATCCTAACATGCCGTGATGGCGCCTATCGTGGAACTAGGCTAGCCAACCATCACATTACTTCGCATTTGTTCTTATTTTAACAGTTCACAATGCAATAACAAACAGCAAATCATAATAAATGAATAGTTTATATAAGTTTTAGCGCCCCCAATGATAGTCTAAACAGCTCTAAACCAACCTCCCAGAACTGGAGTCAATAGTCATGAGCATCTAAGAAAATAATCTAACTCTGCTAATACCATAAATATGTCTATGAATCAAATTCTAATACTATAAAAGGAGGGGCAACGGAGAAGTTGTGGACGGTGGACAGCTACCTGAAAATCCCGTGAACTGCTGTTATCAAACCGAAACAGCTACCGCTGCGAACTGTTACCTGGATCTGTGCACAAGGGCACAGGGAGTCTTTATGAGTACGCCAACTCAGTAGTAATGAAAATAAATCACAGTCTGAGAAATATAAAACACACAGTACAGATACACAATTCCGTAAAACCAGTAAAACACCAAGTTACCATGTAGTATTGCTCAAATAATAAGTTTGAAATCAGTTTCCAGAAATCCTTTAAAAACAAGTGTGATATCAGTATATCTCAGTAAAATTCTCAGTAAAAGCCAGTTTGAAAATGTAGTAAATCATAGTTCGAAAGCTTAGTAAAATCCTCACAAATCTGCCCCTCATGCCAAAATCATTTCTCGTAATAGTTTCCCTCAAGCATTCTCTCAATCACTCAGTATCGATCATCACTCAGTATCAATCATCACTCAGTATCAGCCCCGCGGGCAATCATCATCACTCAATTGGTACCGGCACTCACTGGGGGTGTGTACAGACTCCGGAGGGGCTCCTACAGCCCAAGCGCTATAACTACATAAGGCCTGAAAGCCTCCTCACCTCTCTCATAAGGCCTGAAAACCTCCGCACCTCTCGCATAAGGCCTAAAATCCTCCTCACAATATAGGCCTGAAAGCCTCACTCAATCAGACACTCTCAATTTGCCCTTAGGCCATAAACATATCGGGTTCTCGACCCAAAACAGTGTTTCATTTTTCAATAAGTAGTATCCAAATATTATGAGTGTCAAAATAATTTATCAGAAAAAGACTAAGTGTAAAATCTTAGCATATCGGTGAGGAAAATATAGTAAACACAACCCGCAAGGGAAAAACAGATCGGCACTAGGCCCCAAACACGGCTTACAGCCCAAATCATATCATAATAAAATAATGCTAATTAAGCATAGGCTTAAAAGTCGGTTTAACAACTCAATAGTCCCCTAAATACGGAACATATTCCCAATGTTTCAATCTTTGCATTCCAAAACCCGTGAAAAGGGTGTAGAGTTCGGGGTTTCATACCCTCAGGACAGGATTTAAAGACATTACTTACCTCAAGCAAGACCGAAAAGCTACTCTGCAACCCGATTGCCTCTAGAATCGACTTTCGAGCGCTCCAAATCTATAAAGATCATATATTTATCATCAATATTATGCTTAAGGAATGAATTCCAAGTAAAAAATACCAATTTTAGCTCAAACCCCGAAATTAGCCAAAAACCCGACCCCCAGTCCCACTTTTCGGAACTCAGAATTTTTTATACCAAAATGTTCTTCATCATCTCACAAGTCCGTACATATACACAACGCTAAAATCGGAGTTCGTTTGACCCCTCAAATCGATCCCTAAAGGTCTCTTAAACTCAGGTCCTAATCCCTCAATTTCACTTTGAAATCATCAATCAAATCCCAAAAACGAAGATGGATTCATGAAATATAAGCAAAAAACACAAGTAGATAACACTTACCCAAATCCATATGGTGAAAATCGCCAAAATCCGAGCTCCCGAACTCAAGATATGACCGAAAGAACAAACCCTTGTTTTGTATTTTTTTTTCTCTCCAGCTATTCTGCTTCGATTCTCGTGTCAAACAATCCCGAAACTCACGTTTTTATACTTCCAATGGATTTCTTGTGAAATTCTAATCAATTTAGGCTTTTTAAGCACTCAATTTGACCTTATAATGAAGGAGATATGTAGGTTTTAAGATTTGCAAATAGTGCAGATTTTTAATACGCCATCAGGGGCAATTTCGTCATTAACCTAAAAAATCTGGCAACCTTGGTAAAATGGGCATAAAATATTCATACGACGTCCAAATTCGACGATTCTTTTTGCTACAGGTCCTTAATTACAATACGGATCTAATGCTTCATTCAAAATAGTAATCAGAGCTCATTTGTTCAATATGATATTATTTACGCTTGGAGAAACGACATCGAAGCATAAGAAAAACGAGCACAATGCAGCCCAAACCTATCCGAAACTCACCCGAGCTCCTCGGGACCCCGTATGAACTTACTAACAAGTCCCATTACATAACATGAACTTAGTTGAACCTTCGAAACACCCAAACAACACCAAAACACCATATCTACGTCGAATTCAAGCCTAAGAACTTCTAAATCTCCAACTTTCCCCAATTCAAGTCTAATTCTACACCAGACATCACAAAATATTCTGAACACACTCCTAAGTCGCAAATCACCTAACAAAGCTATCCGAGGCATAAAATCCGTATTCCGAGGTCGTTTACCAATAAGTCAATTCTCAGTTGACTTTTCTAACTATAAGGCTATTTTTAAAGACTAAATGATTGAATTCTCATTATAATTATTTCGATTTCAAGCCTACCAAATCTAACACATCAATAACAGTATAATCAACCTATGCCAAGGCAATAACAGAAATTTTAATGCAAGTTCTACGGAACGACCGACCGGGTCGTTACAGAGTAATGTTTAAGGGAAGGGCAGAAAAGTCGTTAAGTATTTGATGGGCAAATTGGTCTTTCAACTTTTAACTTTGGGTCTTCCCACTTATATAATAACTAGTTTCTGAACACGTGCGTTGCACGTGTATTCCATGTTAATTGTATAAAACTTCATCAAATGATATTAGTATTAATAAATTATATTAAAACTTTATAGAAATTTATCTTACTATATTAAAAATAACACGATTGATCTCAACAGACATAATGTTTGTTGAATAACGTCCTGCTTCCACCAATGCCCGGAATGAAACAACCACGCCAAAATAAATAACACAAATAAAGGACAAAAAATAGGAGGAAACAATTAGGATATTGTCCCATCCTAAGATATTTACCGTGGAACTGAACAAACAAGATGACGTAAAGAAGTGAAGCCCGCTAATGGACGACAGTTAGCATAGGCAGAGTCGGGACTTCAACTTTATTGGTTCCGAAATTCTAATTATTTTAAGTTACTGGGTTTTAATTTAATAATTTATATATACTCAATGAATTTTAAGTTACTGGGCTTTAATTAATAATTTATATCTACTCGATGAATTTTTTAAGATAAATAAATGGTTCTAACCAAAGCTACCGGGTTCGTCCAAATCCGCACGGAGCACTCTAGCTCTGCCCCTGCAAATAAGCACTATTACTAATGAAAATTAGCTAGTACTGTATTGTATATTCAAATAATTTTCATAAACAAAGATACTCATTTTATGTAGGGATGGCAATGTGGCGGGGCGGGGCGGGTTTTGTTTGATGCGGGGCGGGACGGGTTTACTCTTATGCGGGGCGGGTTAAAATAAGTTTTAAAAATTTTAAAGCGGGCCGGGGCGGGTTGTGGGTTTAATGCGGGTTCAATGCGGGGAAACTTTGAATTTCATCTTTTTTGAAACAAAGCAATCATTTCAACTGCAATTTCATATTTTTCTTCTCTAGCACGAATACAATTTTGATTTATAATTAACCAATTTGCATAAGTCTCACAAAAATAAAATTACAAAAGTCAATATATCATATTAGTAATAGGAAATGATAGTAACCCATTTATTTTGAAAGATCATATACATTACTACAAAGGTAAAGATATTCTCTGCTATGACGCATTACAAGGAATGCCGGTGTAATGAACATGTTTTTAGAAAATCAATGATTGAAAATAGAAACAAAACACGAAATTAGAGAAAAAAGAAGAAGAAAAAATTAAGCATGGCAAGGCAGAGCGGATTAAAAACTGAAAAAATAACTATGCGGGGTGGAGCGGATTGACATTTTTTTGGGTTTTACCAAACCCGCCCCGCCCCATTGCCATCCCTAATTTTATGACAATAATAATGAAAAAGTACATATACAATTATATACATAGAATTAGCATAACACTCTAAAAACTAATAGAAAAAGGAAAATTTTTTACCTGATTTGACTTGTAAGTGGGTTATTGTTGCAAATGGTGAGCAGATTTGCCCAATAAAAAAGTAGTATCTTTTATGAAACAAAAAGGATTTTTTCATTTGACAATAGTTTGATAGGAGAAGAATTGTTTAACTGATTTAGTTGTTGACTTTATAAAGTTAAAAAGGGATGAATCTATAACAATTGTTGAAAGATGAATAAACAAATATTTCTGTTCAAAAATAAAAAATATTGAATAGGCATGCCAAAGGTTGATATAGTTGATTTGCAATAATGAATGGCAAGGACAAAGCAACACCAAGAATTTGAATATCTTCACTAAGTTATTGCATTAATCTACACGCCTCTCTTCAAATTTATCATGCTCATAATATAAATTTATTATTTCTTGAACGGTAATTTTAATTTATAGTATAAGAATATTATAGGGTAGTATTTAAGTAATGGATAATTTGGTCATTTAATTTTTAAAGGGTGTGTTAGTAAAATAACTTTACCTAAAAGTTTTCGCACTAATAATATAGTATAATAACGTTATCCCAAAATATTTTACATGAGATTTGAACTGTAAGATGCTAAAATGTAATCTGTATACATATTTTTCAACTTTTGTTGAGCTATAAAATAAAAATCAAAGTATACGAAGTAACAGCTAGTTATTTGAAGTTAGAAAATTTTATAAATGTTAACTCTACTTTACTGAAGTCGTACCTTAATTTAAAGACATATACTCGTACATCTACAAAATATGCATATAATTAAAATATGTACCTTTTAAATTAACAATTATGCATGAAAAATAAAAACCAAATTAAATATACTTTCGATGCCACCATGATCAACCCACTGCTTCAGTCATAAGTTACATGATTCTTTATTCGCTTCAAACACATGAATATTCAAAAGAAATATATAATAGACTTTACATTCTAATTCCACTAGGTAAAATAAATTCTCTGTAAAAGAAAAATCTTTGTAGTGAAATTCAATAGTCAAGTTCCTTTAATTGGACGAGAGCCCACAAACCAATAGCTTACTTGTAACGATCCGGTCTGTCGTTACGTCAAACCTGCATTTTTATTTATTGTTATTGACTTGATATAGATTGGTTATACTGTATTTGATGTATTAGAGCTGATAGGCTTCAAATCGAATGGTCGTAGTGAGGGTTCAGTCAATTAGCCTTTAAAAATAGCCTTAAAATGGGAAAAAGGTCAACTGAGGGTTGACTTATTGGTAAACGACCTCGGAATGCGAATTTTATGGCTCGGATAGCTTCGTTAGGTGATTTGGAACCTATGAGTGTGTTCAGAATAATTTTGTGATGTCCGGTGTAGAATTAGGCTTGAATTGGCGAAAGTTAGTTTTTGGCGATTCCGGTCGGCAGTGGAAAATATGATATCAGGGTCAGAATGGAATTCCGACAGTTGGAACATGTTCGTAAAGTCATTTTGGACTTGTCTGCGAAATTTCAGGTCAAACGGAATTGATTTGGATAGTTTCGGCATCATTGGTGAATTTTAGAAATTTCAAAGTTCTTAGGCTTGAATCCGATGTAAATTTGGTGTTTTGATGTTAGTTTTGGTGTTTTGAGAGTGCAACTAAGTTTGAATGATGTTATGGGATATGTTGGTAAGTTTGGTTGGGGTCCCGAGGGGCTCGGGATTGATATTGGGTGATTAACGGACTCATTTGGACTTAGAACAATTGCTGGTTTTCTGGTTTTTGTGCACAGTGATTTTGTTCACTGTGATTGCGGGTGAAGAAGTGCGATCGTAGAGAGTTAATTATGGTCAGACTCAGATTGTTCTATGTGATCGCGAGAAGGGAGGTGTGATCGCAGAGTAGAAGGAGGACAAGTCAGTGTGATCGCGTGGAATAGGCTGCGATCGCACAGAGGAAGATAGGCGCGCGGGGTTGGCTGGCAATTGCACTGTGCGATCGCGTGCACAGTGCTGCGATCGCGGAGGTCAGGAAAATTGGTCAGTGCGATCGCAGGGCCAATGCTGCGATCGCGGAGAGCAAATAACTGGGCAGTTATATAATTAAACCCTCCGCGACTTAAACCCTTATTTCACCATTTGTGTACGGACAGAGAGCTTTTTGGACGAATTTTGAAGGAGAAAATCAGTGGGTATCACAGAGGTAAGTAATTTGATTATTAAAACTCGTTTATGGCTGATTTTAGACCATAATCTCAGCAATTAACTCATGAAAAATATTAGAAAAATAGGATTTTTGGGGCATGAGATTATGAGACCTTCAAGGGTCGATTTGAGAGGTCAAACGAACTCTGATTTTGGTGTTCATTATATGTACGGAATCCTGAGAAGATGAAGAACACTTTTCTGTAAAAATTTCTGAGTTTCAGGATGCGGGCCCGGGGTTCGGGTTTTCACCGATTTCGAATTTTTTAGTTAAATTTGATATCTTTCGATTGGAAATTGTTCCTTAAGCACATATTGATGATAAAAATCTAAACTTGGTAGATTTGGAGCCTTCGGAGGTTGATTCAAGAGGCAAGCGCATCGCGGAATAATTTCGGGCTAGTTTTGAGGTAAGTAATGTCTTTAAATCCTGTCCTGAGGGTATGAAACCCCGTACTATGCACCCTTTCACGGGTTTTGAAATAAAAAGGTG
>ML271619.1:2579-17482 GCA_005239495.1 Nicotiana undulata | reverse complement strand
GGAAACTTAAAACTTCAGTATTATTATTCTCAGTTGTATTGATGTTAGTAGCTCATGACTGCACGACTCCAGATCCTAGGTTGATTATTGGAGCTTATTTCTTTTGTTAGACTGTGTTAAATGATTTAAAATGTCCGTATTTCTATGAATTGAGCCAATGATGAGTAAATTTCTCTAGTAAATGAATTGAGTATTGTTGTAACGGTTGGCTAGCCTGGTTCCACGACAGGCGCCATCACAACCCGGAAACGGGTCGTGACATTAAGTAATTTGGGATAATTCTTAATTACGTGGGTAATTGGTTAATTATTGATTAGTGGGAGATTAATAAATTATTAATTAATTAAAAATTGGATAAGTATAAGAAACCTTACCTTTAAACGTGTTAGCACTACAAGATTTAACTAAGTGACTAAGAGTCTATATAACTAAGATTCATATAACTAAGTATTACAGCATTACTCTTAAAAGTCATATAACTAAGAGTCTATCTCTTAAGAGTTCGGTGCAAGACTTCAGAGACATGCATATGTATATATCTATCACTTAAGAGACAAATTCACGTTATCATCTATCAATTAAGAGTCTTGTGACTCTTAAGGAACTTCATCATGTTATTTTGGGTCATCTCATATGCATCTGTGTATATCCAAGCAACGCAAGACTTCAATAATTCAAATCAAAGTGAGGTTTTGCAATTATAACGGAGTACGGTGCAATATTTTTCAAGAATATTATACGGATTTTCTCTAATTCAGGTATGTTAAGGCTAAGTCCTTCTTTCATTTTGTCATAATCTCGTCATTACACAAGTTTGATAACGAGGCATAAAGAACAATTCATATCCCTGAATTTACGTATATTTTACTAGTCTCGCAAGTTACGTATATTTTCCTAGTTTTGTAAGTTGCAATATTCTCCTTATCGGGACTTCATATTCAATTGAGTATTTCCTTTTTCCAGTCAAGAGAGGAGAGAGGTTTATATATACAGTATTACAGTATTTTCATTACCATCGAGCTATAATCGATGGGCAGGCCCCTATTGGGAAACCTCTGATCAGATGGTAAGTTATATACCGATCCTAGTATGGTCGAGCGCCTATGAGAGAGCCTACTATGACAGAGCAGTTACATATATACCGAGAGGTAAGTGAAAACAAAGGAAATAACCCAAGAAAGATTATGCGGAACATTGATATGAGAATGGGCCAACGAGTAGTTGGTAGTTGATTAAGGAAGAGCCTAGTTATGGCAAAAAAGGAGATTACAGACGAGTCAACAGATCGTGTAAGATAAACATAGTAAAACCCAATATAGTGAATTAATCCTCGCAATAATGTCATTGTAATACTTAAGAAATATTCAGATAGGGGTTGGGGTTGTTAAAGTTACCATATGAGTATTACGGGAATAAAAGAGAGTGCCACTGGGAAGACAGTCAAAATATCAGTTCAAAAGCAACCCTACAAGCACAAGGGCATGGAGGTAAGTAACTACGGATAATTATAGGCGAGGAAGAACATCACAAATTCCGTTGACTATACGATGTAATAAGCTCACAGCTTTACAAGAGTCATAGGGTCCTCCCTAAATACTACAATGAAAGACTAGATGAGAAAGTAAGGAATAAGGCTTCAACATAAGCTCAGTGACCTAAGGAGCGGATGATCTTATAACCACAGTCTCACAACAATATTGTATGCACTCCATAAGAAAATGGCACCTACTGTGGCTAATGAACGGGAAATAAAATCAGAAGTGATATCCAAAATCATATCAGTTGTATGGAATTCCAATATGCGTAGGCATAAGATAAGTTAAGTATGCATACGAAAGGGGGAATAAAGATCAGGAAAAGTAAAAGCTTACGTTTAAAGAAGGCTGAGAAGGAAAAAAAGGAATTATTCGATCAATGATACGGAGTTAGTTACGTTATGTACACACCTAAGAGTTTGGACTTTTATACATGCAGCATATACAGACCTAAAAGACTTTGGTATAAGTTTAAAAAAAAGGAATTGAGCCCAGGGCATAGACAAAGGATTGAGTTGTTAGAAGATTGTATCATGGATATTCCATAACGCCCATGAAAGGCTAAAATAATAACTAATACCAGGACCCACAGATCGGAAGATAGATTAAGTCTACATAAAGGCTGATCAGAAGAAAGAGGAAACTAAAGAGTTACATCAACCAAGTAGATCAGGAGTCTGATTATTGGACCCAGAAAATTATAGAAATCGTGATTGAGAACATTGCAGGATCACACTTGATATCAGAGGTAGAAAAGAGAAAGTACAACTACCATGTTTTATAACGGCCCTACGATAAAGCCAATCGGAAAAGTACCAGCCTTATAGGAAGTCAGTACGAAGCTCTCACCAGATTGTGTATTCACCAGAGATGCAAGTATTATAATAGAGCTTCAAGTTATGGACGTGAATTACACCTATGTGGAAGGGAGGTCATGAAAGAGATAGAAGATACGATGCAAGATTTTAAGGTAGTAAGGTAAAGGTGAACAACGTACGAAATACTCGGATGCAGAACGTTGAGCAAGGTACCGGGTGCCCGTCGCGGACCATCGGTTTGGGTCGTGACAAAAGTAAGGTAGAGAGACGAGATTTTAGGAAGACATGAGTAAGGATAAGAAAGGGGCAAATGAGAAGGTGACGAGAATGGATAAGTACTAAGGATTAAGCCCATGAAAGTAAGAAGAGACGATGATTTCCCTAAGTTATACAAAGCTCAGAATAGCCTGACTGAACTCAAAGAAGTCTAAGACTAATGACATTTAGAATAGAAAGTATGTTGCCCTAGTAAGAGAATAAGGGTGTAATTGTGGTAGGTAAAGGATGACGTTTGGGCTTTTGATTGAGTTATAATTTGAAAAGAAAAGGGTGATTTCATGTGTTGTAAGAGATTAGAATAACTCCCAAAGGATGAATCACATTGGGATACTATGAAATATGGTTATGGAAGTATAGTAAGGTGGATTAGTCTAATCACTTCAGATATTCCCCGATGAGACGTAAGCCTTGGTGACAATGTATTACGTAAGAGGTTTCAAATTATCTATAGTAGATTGCAGATCAACATTGAGGTGAATCAACAATGGATGGATAAAAGTAACAAAGTATGTGATAAGACTAGGCAATTGAACAGTAAGGAAAAAACATTAAAGGATTTAGTTGCATATAGTATAAGCAACGAGAATAACTTGGAGTTTGGTAGCAGACCTCAGTGAAAATAAGTCGAAGTAAGAGTTATGGTACAATATGACCTACGTAGATGCAGTAAGAACATGCGGATGGATAGCCAGGTCTATGAAATAAGATAAAGCAATATTCGTAAATTCGACAAAGTACCGAGCAAAGAACTTTAGTATACCTACAAATGCGCAGAGGGACACTTCATCAAGCTCTGTATATGTTTGCGAAGTGAGGCCTAGAGATTGGCTAGAAGCTAGAAGAGAAAGTGAGAAGAGCCTCATAGGCGCACTTACAAGGTCAAAGTCGTACAGGGTGCATGATAAAAGGTAGTAATAGTTACGAGATTGGAAAGATCTCGAGCACAAGTTGTGGTATGAGAAAGAGGCCTAAAGGGGGGAATGCCCTAGCCTCTAGATTTATTCACAGAACAATTGCCTAAATGGAAAGGAGAGTATTAAGGTATTCACAAGAGCTATAAGTTATGAAAATGATAAGAGCAACAGCCAACATTCGAGGACGAATGTTCCAAAGGGGGGAATAATGTTACGCCCCGCAATATTACGATGATGTTACGTTTTGCAGTATTAAATTATGACGATGTTGCACCCTGTAGTACTGTACATTGAATTTGTCGTAAGGTAATTAACGTCAGTCCAAGGAAAATATTATTTGAAGATTATAAGGATTATGCTATTTCAAACAAGTGATGAGTAAATTCATGAAGGTGAGAGGGGAAGCAAGTTAAAGAAAATGAATTTTTGTCCAAGTTTGGCATGTTGGGATAAAATACGGGTCGAGCGTTAATACCTCGTATTTATGGACTAGTGCCATACAAGGTACCATATAACCATAATAGTATGATGTATAATGGTATATTAAAAATGAGTAGTATTTTAAGTAATTTGGGATAATTCTTAATTACGTGAGTAATTGGTTAATTATTANAATACGGGTTGAGCGTTAATACCCCGTATTTATGGACTAGTGCCATACAAGGTACCATATAACCATAATAGTATGATGTATAATGGTGTATTAAAAATGAGTAGTATTTTAAGTAATTTGGGATAATTCTTAATTACGTGGGTAATTGGTTAATTATTGATTAGTGAGAGATTAATAAATTATTAATTAATTAAAAATTGGATAAGTATAAGAAGCCTTACCTTTAAACGTGTCAGCACTACAAGATTTAACTAAGTGACTAAGAGTCTATATAACTAAGATTCATATAACTAAGCATTACATCATTACTCTTAAAAGTCATATAACTAAGAGTCTATCTCTTAAGAGTTCGGTGCAAGACTTCAGAGACATGCATTTGTATATATCCATCACTTAAGAGACAAATTCACGTTATCATCTATCAATTAAGAGTCTTGTGACTCTTAAGGAACTTCATCATGTTATTTTGGGTCATCTCGTATGCATCTGTATATATCCAAGCAACGCAAGACTTCAATAATTCAAATCAAAGTGAGGTTTTGCAATTATAACGGAGTACGGTGCAATCTTTTCCAAGAATATTATACGAATTTTTTCTAATCCAGGTATGTTAAGGCTAAGTCCTTCTTTAATTTTGTCATGATCTCGTCATTACACAAGTTTGATAACGAGGCATAAAGAACAATTCACATCCCTGAATTTACGTATATTTTGCTAGTCTCGCAAGTTACGTATATTTTTCTAGTTTTGTAAGTTGCAATATTCTCCTTATCGGAACTTCATATTCAATTGAGTATTTCCTTTTTCCAGTCAAGAGAGCAGAGAGGTTTATATATACAGTATTACAGTATTTTCATTACCATCGAGCTATAATCGATGGGCAGGCCCCTATTGGGCAACCTCTGATCAGATGGTAAGTTATATACCGAACCTACTGTGGCCAAGCGCCTATGAGCGAGCCCAGTTGGTCAAGATACAGATCCTAGTATGGTCGAGCGCCTATGAGCGAGACTACTATGGCAGAGCAGTTACATATATACCGAGCCTTATAGGGCCGGACAACTATTTTACTTTTTATATTGAGAGAATTGAGTCAGTATCAGCAGGTAAGCATATGTTCAGATTATCAGTTCAGTTTCAGATTTCTATATACTACCTTACATACTCGGTACATTATTTCGTACTGACGTCCCTTTTTCCTGGGGACGCTGCGTTTCATGCTCGTAGGTCCCGATAGACAAGTCAAGAGCCCTCCAAGTAGGCTATCAGCTCAGCGGAAGATGTTGGTGCGCTCCATTTGCTTCGGAGTTGCTTGTTTGGTTAGTATGATTTAGACGTGTATTGATTAGTATGGCGGGACTCTGTCCCAACCTTTATGAAAATTATGTATTCTTAGAGGCTTGTAGATAGATGTCATGTACGTAAAAGATTGTATGGCCTTGTCGGCCTATGTTCAGTATACGAGTTGTTATTTTTGTCTTGTAGGCCCGTAGTTCTTATGTATAAGTTGGTATCACATGTTGTATTATACTTATCTCACGATAGCCTTCCGGCCCAGTTATCTATGATAGTATGACATGAAGAGATACATTATGTTGGTACTCGGTTGAACAAGGTACCTGGTGCTAGTCGCGGCTCATCGGTTTGAGTCGTGACAAATAAATAAATCCCAAATCTGAATAATGTCACTTAAAGTGGAAAAACTCCCTTATTACCCCTTTATTAATCCGGGGGTGAAAAAAGGAGGTGTGACAATTGTCCTCTTCGTCCTCAGCACGAAGACTTTCGGCGGCTTCCAGAGTTAAGGCCACCGTGTCAGCCTTAGGCTTTCGAGATTTGGTTTTATTGGGCTTCGAGGACTCAGCCGGCGACTCTTTCATTCTCTTCTTATCCTTGGTAGGCTTTTGGGTCTCTACGTTGCAAGGTGGGGGCGGCCTCATCGAAACAACATCTCTGAGGCCTACACAAGCGCAAAGTTAAGTGTGTTATCAAAAGATATTTCACTAAGGGATTCAAATATGCCAATAAGAAGAACTCACCGTGGTTTTTGGCCTCCCATCGGCCTTTGGCCAAGTTGCGCCAGACACGCTCGGCATATGTGGAGGTAGAAGCCAATTGTCGAACCCAGCCTGGAAAGTCCTTAACCGCGCCTAGGTACCAATCAAGGGCTGCATTATCAAATGGGAGTTAGTTCGAAAGAAAGAGAAAGCATTTAATTAATGAAACATACTCGATGAGTCCATACTTACGCTTCATATTCCATTCTTCGAGGAATGGAATATTTTCAGCTGGAATCAGGTCAGAGGTCCTGACTCGAACGAAGCGACTCATCCACCCTCGGTCTTTATCTTCATCAATGCTAGCAAAGAAAGACTTCGAAGCTCGGCGTTGTAATTTTATCAGGCCACCTCGATAGAGTCGAGGACTGTATAGTTTGATTAGATGGTCGAGGGTAAATGGCATCCCCTCGAGCTTGCTCGAAAAATACCTAATCAGGTGAATAATTCGCCAGAAGGAAGGATAGATTTTCCCGAGCGTCACCCGATATTGTCGATAAAAGTCAAGAATCACCAGATCTAGAAGGGGAAAAGAAGGTTCTACGGGACCTAAGGTGAATTGATATGTATATATGTTTAGGTAACCCACTTTGTAAGTAGTTATGTCTTATTCAAGTGAAGGGATATCTACTTGTACTTCATCCCCACAACGACAATCCGCCTTCACTCGTTCGAGTTTGGTTATTAAGCTGATGTACCGAGACATGGGTTCACATCGTCCCGGAACCGAGTCAGGTTTGTCGACCTTGAAATCAGAAGACGTATCACAAGGCCCGAGGGTACACTCCTCAATGTGAGGAGGTACCACCGTTTTGTTCTTAGACGAACGTGAACATGAAGGGGCTTTCTCTTTTTTGGGGATTGTCTTAGAAGTCTTTGCCATTTTGCAGTGAAATTTCAGAAGAAGAAGAAGAAACTGTTAGGAGATGAGCACAAGGAAGGGGTAAGTGTAGAGAAGAGTTGATGAAGATTTGAAGATGTTGTAGAAAGTAAAAGTATGACGAGTGAAGGATTGGAGTATTTATAGGGTCCATCTAAGCGTGTTGGAGAAGCTAAAAGGACGGCCAATAGCCGTTATCGATTTATGCTTTTTCGAGAACTGTGCAGACGTGACATTTGCATGACCTTTTCGTCACACCAATCGCTGACCTCACGTGAGTGACATCATGATTGGGACATAGAAGGGTCGAGAATTCAAATTGTTTCTTATCATTTCATTCTAAGAAACGCGGGGACTAAATTTTTATCGGAAACATTCCTCTAATGAATTCCCTGGGAACTTCTATAGTCAATGGAATATATAGAATTGTGATCAATCAAATATTGCAAAGTCCCAATATTTATTATNTCAATGGAATATATAGAATTGTGATCAATCAAATATTGCAAAGTCCCGGTATTTATTACCGATCAGAATTGGACCATAACGGAATTTCGGTCTATACAGGCACCATAATATCAGATTGGGGAGGAAGATCAGAATTAGAAATTGATAGAAAAGCAAGGATATGGGCTCGTGTAAGTAGGAAACAAAAAATATCTATTCTAGTTCTATCATCAGCTATGGGTGAATGAACAAGATATTGAGGAATTGTCCATACGTAAAATCAGAATTATTGATACAGTATAACTCGGAGAGGCCGACTTCGAAGGCGCACTGTACCCCGAGCTTGAGCTCGGAAAACTCGAAGTGAGAATTAAGTCTAGATGAGACGTGTGCACCTCGAGAAGCAAATCGAGGGCCCATCATGGCCTATCTCGAAGACAGTGCAATCTCGATGACACTCAAGAAAAAACGGAAATTTTTCAAAGGCATATAGGTCAATGCATAAATCTCAAGATTGGTTCGTAAAAATCCGTACTAGACGATTATACAGTTGTACCAATAGGATTTTTTACTGTAAATAGAAAGGTATTTTCCCCTCCTATATAAAGGGAACTCCAATCATTTGTAAAGAGGATTTCATTCACTGCAATAGAACATTCCATTCTATTTTTCTTGTTTACTGTGCTCAAGATTATTCTTCAGCTTTATTGCTCTTACTTTATTGTTCTTACTTTACTACTCTTAGCTCACCTCGAGGCCCCCGAATATCGAGCTCGAGGTCCCTGTTGTAGTAACAACACTGGTTTGGTCTACTATTTCTTCTCACATACACTTAATATTTCTTGCTTATTTACTAGTATTAGAATAAATCACATATTTTTAGACACCAATCAAATATATTGTTAAAACTATTTTCGAGGTAAACAATCTTAATTTTTCAAAATAACAAATATTTTAGAACAAAATTTTGTTCAAGTGGCAATGGAAAAGATAGGAAAAGGTATGAATTTACAAGAGCTAAACTATGTCGTATTGTATTGGTAAAAAGCGAATACATCACGTGGACAAATCAAGCGTAGCAGACGCTAAACTACATGTATGGAAACACCAATGGAACGGAGGATCGTTTGAAGAATGAATTCGAGATCAATTAGGCCAAGATCATTAAATTGTGATCTCTGATATCGAGGCTACTAAGGAGTCAACAAGAGAAGTATGTTCCATGAAGTCTCATATGTACGGATAAAAGAGGAGAATTATTCAATCCCGAATAAGCAGGAATTTGGCATTAATTTCGGAGCGATTACATATCCTTTAAGCGTAACTTGCAGAAACAACAAGTAGGGCGGGCTCAACACTAGTGGAAGTCTAAAGCCAATCTAACATAAGAGGCCTTTAACTTTTTTCCAGAAAAAAAATATTTTTATATTATAATTTATTTAAAATCTAATTTTCTAGTTTTTTGAGATTCAAAATTATGAATAATTATTTTATTATAAATTTCTTTTAATAATTTCTTTTCAATCAATAGTATAGCTAATTCATTCAATCTTTCTTGCGCTATGGTTGATTTTAAGTAAGATTTAATCAATTTTAATTTTAAAAGACTTTTTTTAAGTTTCTAGTTTGTGGTCAAGGGCGGCCAGAGGCAATTGTTACAGGAAATGGTATTATTATTCTATAAGCAATATAAGTATTTGAAAAAGAATCAAGTCTTTTTATCTGATTGAGTATAATTTTTGGCATTGTATCAATGATTCAACTTTTTTTCCCTTAAGTTTTGAATAACCGGATTCATACTTTATATTTAACATATTTAAATCTTGATAAATACTAAAAGGATAATATACGCATGCGTATTGAAATATCAAACAAATGCTAGATGAAAACTAATACTAAAAAGTTGGAATAGAAGATTTGATTCGTTAATTTGACATGAAAATAAATATTTGTTGCTTTCGAAATATACTTCTCGTAGGTTTTAGGTTGATAGACGAAAAAATTGCAGAACAATAGGATTTTTTGGAGGCACAAAAAAAAATATAATAGTAGTAACGTTTGATGAGAACTGGAAAAAAATTTGAATATTGTGGAAACCAAGAAAGAAAGTTTACATAATATTTAATAAGGAAAAGACATAATCACTTAATTTCTTTCATAAATTTGCATTTACATATTAGGGGCTCAATTTTAAAGAACATATATATTTTTTCTTTTAAGTTTTTACCAAAATATATGTAATAAGAGGGAAAATAGTTAATTAAAAAAAATTATATAGAACAAAAAATGGAGCCCTTAAAAATGGGGGCCTACAACATGGACTTCAATGGCTTTACCCAAAAGTCGGCCCTGACAACAAGCAATGAGGGTAATCGGTAGGCAAGATACTGAGACGATTTTTGAAAAAATTTAATATTTAAACCCCTATTTCTCCCACTTTGTAGGCTATTAAAAAATTATTGAATTCTCTCTATTGGTTTACCAAATTTTTACTAAGCAAGAATTGGATCTTCAATGAGAAGCAGAATCACTGAGAATTTTTCTTTACTTTTATTTCTCAATATTTGCTCTTTTTTTACTGTATTCATTTATTTTTGTTGTTATATTCGAGAAAGTAAATCAAATAGGTTGTTCGAGACCTTGAAGTATAAATCTAAGTATACTATAATTAAACCAATTTCTCGGTTAAACGTTAGGTGTCACGCCCGGAACCTGGGGGCGAGACCGGCACCGGTGCTTCACCTATCCTTGCATACCAAGTTGCGACTAAGAGACTCTAAACATGTGATGTCATACTTTGGCCATGAGCCACACTGCAAGACAAATGCGAATGCTGACTATATATCAATATAAAGCTGGGCCGACAAGGCCGTCATAACAACTATAGCTTGACAAACCAACCAAATATACATACAAGGCCTACAAGCGCAACATACTGCACTAACTGACAGGATACGTCTACAAGTCTCTACTGATGAATATATTGTGATCGGAACAGACCCCCGACCTATGGTTAGTGCAGACCCCCGATCTAGACCCGGCAACTCCGAAGCGCATGGAGCTTACCGATCAAGCTTAACTCGGGCAACAACTAATGAGGAGGTCTACTCGTTTGTCTGTCTGAACCTGCACGTATGAAATGCAGCCCCCCCCACCCCCCAGAAAATGGACGTCAGTACGAAATAATGTACCGAGTATGTAAGGTAATATACTAAAAGCTGAAACTGAACTGATAATATAATAACTGAAAGCAACTAGGAGTCAAAGATAATCTTAAGATATGCTTACCTGTTGATACTGACTCAACTCTCAATATAGTAAGTAAAATAGTTGTCCGGCCTTATAAGTGGTATATATATATATATATATATATATATATATATAAACTTTATCGTAGTAGGCTCGTTCATAGACACTCAGCCATACTAGGCTCTGTATCTCGGCCATGCTGGGCTCGCTCATAGGCGCTCGGCCACAGTAGGCTCGGTTTATAACTTACCATCTGATCTGAGGTTGCCCAATAGAGGCATGCCCACCGATTATAGCTCGATGGTGGTGAATATATATATATATATATATATATATATAACCTCTTCTCTCTTGACTGGAAGGAAAAAATACTCAATTGAATATAAAGTCTCCATAAGGGAGAATACTGTACCTTATGAGACTAGAATAATATGAACTTCTTTTTATGCCTCGTTATTGAACACGTGTAATTACGAAATTATGGCAAAATGAAAGAAGGGCTTAGCCTTAACATACCTGGAGTAAGAAAAAATCCGTATGATATTCTTGCTCGAATTCTTGTTAAAGCAGAAATGTCACGTTACTAAATTGCCTACCATTTTTCAGGAATTTGCATGTATAAAAGGCTAAATCAGCATCTTCTAATTCTCTTTTTACTAGTGAAATTTCCCGCGCTTCGCGCGGTTATAAGAAATATTACTGAATTAATTAAAAGAAAAATAATGACATATAGTCAATGAGAGAGATATTTTTTTAAAATTAATATGGATATTAAAGATAATTCTACATATTGATAAATCATATACTTAACATTTTCATTAGAATTAGATTTTAGGTAACTACAATTTTTTCTGATTTTCTTTTTAAAAGGAAATAAAAGAGAAATGATTTTTAAGAAAAAAAATTCACTTACATATATTATAATTAATGAGAAAAAAGTGAGAGGTTAGTACATGACACTTTAAGTACAATTGTATATTAGAGACATGTAAATAGATAATTATTTTTAAATAGTAAAACATCGGCTTTGCTAAACTTTATCATACAAATAAAAGAAATATGTAATAAAAGTAAAGAAACTAATAACGAAAAGAAAAAGAAAAGAAAACAAAAGAAATATGTGAAAATTGCAGCGTATTGTTTTTTTCTATTCCTTCTCGCTATGCCATTTTTAGCCTTCATCTTTGTCTTTTCTTTTCTCTATTCATTAGTTTCTCTCTCATATTCTCCATTCCAAAGAGAACAGAGTACTTCACTTCAGAATACTTGCTCAATTATTTGTATCCTAGCAGCAAAATAAAAAAGTATTTTTTTGTCTTACAAATAATAGGCAATTCAAAGAAGAAAATTAAAACATAACTTTCAAAAAGAAATAATTATCACAATACTTCAAAAGAATCAAAAGTTACAAAGTAAACCAAATAACTTATTTTATTTTGTCATACATATAATACATGATCCAATCATGCGAATAAAATAACTACTTACTTTATGAAAATCAGAAGTAGAAATGAAGTAGAAAATAATTTCTATTGTACAAGAAACAAACATGCCGATGGCTCAGAAAAGAAGAACCTACGCCTGCTCTGACTTTTAGCTCTAACATTTTTTATAAGCTAAAAGAAATAAGAAGTGTTGCCAAAACATCCAACGAAAGAAACCAAATAATTTCTTTTATTTTTTCATATATATAATACATGATCCAATAATACGAATAAAATCACTACTTACTTTATAAAAATTACTACTTACTTTATAAAAATAACAACTAGAAATGAAGTAGAAAATAATTTCTATTTTTACAGGAAACAAACATGCCAATGGCTCAGCAAAGAAGAACATGCGCGTGCTCTATGACTTTTAGTTCTAACACTTTTTACTGGCTAAAAGAAATAAGAAGTGTTGTCAAAATATCCAATGAAAGACGTATTTGAATGTTTAAAATTTATCCCTTTTACACAATGAGCTGTTATTGGTTAGTAGTTAGCAGCCAACCAAGTTTAACTCATAAGTAATTAATTTGAGTCTAAACGAAATACTAATTTGTGAGAAACAAAAGTTCATAGAAAATAAAGAGAAAGAGAACACATGAGAAAGTAAATAGAGAAGAAAAAGATACAACTTGAGACCTTAATCTTAAGAAAATAAAAGAAAATAAAAATGCAAATAAGTGTATAATTTTTCGTGTTCTTGTCGACACCCCTCCCGCAATATCAATCATTATTCAAGAGCCTTCTTCCTCAAGTCAAACTAAAACATTAATCGAATGTTGCAGTAACTATGACAACATTACTATTTCAGGTTAAGATTATAAAGGGTAGTCTTGGGTAGGGGTCTCATGAAACAAAGTTATGAATTTATATAGGAAAAAATAGATTAATACCATAAGGTATTTTAATTTTTAAATTAAATATTATTGGGGTTTTAAGCAATTAATGATTTATTAATGCTTAAAATAGGGTGAATAAAGAAATGGAGGGGAAAATGAAATATTTGAGTTTCCCTCCTTGATTGTCCCACATAGGAAGAGGAAAAGTTTTTTTATGGGTATATAAGCAATTGCTCTTCTTCTAGCTCATAAAGAGTTGAGAAAAAGGCAAGCTTCGCGCCGTCGTCGTCGTCATCGCTCGCTCGGCTTGGCTCGGCTTCGGCTTCGGCTTCGGCTTCGGATTCGAATTTGGTCAAATGATCGATTGATTGATTAATTTTTTGGACCAAATTTATTTGTTAATAGTAAATATTAACAGAAATATTATTAAATATTTGATTTAATAACAAAATATTAATATTAAAATAAATATTAATATAAATCCATTTAAGTTATCCAATATTTAGTTTTCTGTTTTTGTAACAGAAAATTAACTACCCTTCAATTTTCCCTCTTTATTGTTGAGTAAATAGCCAATTATGCCATGTCATTTATTCTATGGCCGTTTTGCAAAAACAGACATTCTGAAGAGTTGCACCTCTTCAGATTTCAGCCCAACTTTGGCTATAAATACAAGTCCATTCTCTCAGATTTTACATACTAATTTCTGAGTTCTCCTCCTTATTTCTGCATACTTTTAACTTCAAAGAAAAGCAAGTAAGTGTGATTTGCTACCGAACTTTGAGTTCGCTGAAACACTGGGGTTTGAAGTACCACTACACCAGTGTGTAATTCGTTCTATCTTGGGAGGAAATAATCCATAACCTTGGGTACTAAGAGGGGATTAAATTCCTTAAGGAAACACTGTGAATTCAGTGGACTCGAATTGGTTTTGTTATTTCATTTACATTTCATGTTTGTGTTATTCAATTTTCTTCAGAATTGTTTTACAAATAAAGATTTATTAACAAGCTTAAGGAATTTTATATTTTTTCCCCTGTATTTGTGTTATATTCACTGTTTCTGGAGAGTAAAACCTTTGTGGTATTGTGCCTGGAAATTAAAATCTACGTGATTTTAACGTTTGTGTCATTATTTTACAGAAATAACGAATGACAACGGAAACCAAGCTGTTCCGATGGTTACTGCCAATGCCTCAACGAGCCGAACAACACCGGCAACATTGGCACCGGCTGAGAAACCCGAAAAATTTTCCGGGCTTGATTTCAAGCGCTGGCAACAAAAGATGTTCTTCTACTTGACTAATCTAAGTCTCCAGAAGTTCATCAAGGAANCTGTTCCGATGGTAACTGCCAATGCCTCAACAAGCCGAACAACACCGGCAACATTGGCACCGGCTGAGAAACCCGAAAAATTTTCCGGGCTTGATTTCAAGCGCTGGCAACAAAAGATGTTCTTCTACTTGACTAATCTAAGTCTCCAGAAGTTCATCAAGGAAGAAGTTCCTGTGCTGTCAGATGAAACTCCAGAAACTGAACGCTTTCTCGTGATTGAGGCGTGGAAGCATTCAGATTTTTTGTGCAAGAATTATATTCTAAGCGGGCTGGAGGATGCTTTGTATAACGTCTACAGTGGCGTGGAAACATCAAAAGAAATGTGGAGTGCGCTTGAAAAGAAATACAAAGCTGAAGATGCCAGGTTGAAGAAGTTCGTTGCTGCAAAGTTTTTGGGCTACAAAATAGTAGATAGCAAGTCTGTTATTACCCAAGTTCAGGAATTGCG
>ML271617.1:0-10286 GCA_005239495.1 Nicotiana undulata | reverse complement strand
CTAACCTACTCACAGAAGACAACCCACCCGAGGAAACTAGCCAACTGACACCTACCATTATGCTATGATTCTCACTTTCTACAATATCAAGACCCCCATCCTAAGCCTGTATCCATTTACCAACCTTACCAATCCGTCCGCTCTTCCTGGACATCTACTAAATGGGCTACCACATCTTCTAATTCATCACTAAGTTGTCGTTCTCCCACTTGCCCAACGCATTCCCTTAAGTGCCACCTGACTTCCTTTCCTTACACCTGATCTTTTAGAATTGGCACCACCGCCTAGCTCTTCTCACGTATCTTCCTTCATCGTATGATGCCCTCTTTCTGCCTCAATTTAATACTGTCCTTCGTAGCTCTTAAACCAACATACCATCACAACTTTAAATTTTTTACGAAGATCATCTTCCCCGAGCCGCCTTCATTAAAAGTGCTTATTCAATACGGAACCACAACACCCCACGACCTCTGATGTCCGCTTCTTCAACACTAATTCACAACAATCCAATCCAACACAACCGAATAGCCGTAACGTCGGCGAACTTAACACATTCCATTTGATCAAAGGCGACGATAACTCATTACAGGTGAGTGCTCCATTTCACTTGACAACACCAATCCTTATTATTTTATCAGCCTAAAACCTGATCATTTATAATCCAAATGATTTTCCTCCGCTGGTACAAAATACTGAAATCTCGAAATCACACTCTGAGAAGACCTCCCTTCAAACCGTTCATCACCCCAACACATGGGCAACCGTTCTACCCTTGTATCAACATCGCGCCATAACCAATCGTAAGTTTCATAACCACCTGAGCCAACCCCAAAGTTCTCAGAAATACAGCTACTGAGCTGAGATGAAAAAACATTCTTCCGCAGAACAACGATGATAGCCTCAATCAACTACGCTCGGAGAAACATTTCGCACCACATCCATAGTATCATTAAAAGTCATCAACCCTCGATTCATAACAAGCACTTTGCGATGCGTAAGATTGAGTGGGAAGAAGCACAAGCATAAGCCTTAAAGGAATCAAGTCGCACAATGAGGAATCAAGAAGGGAAGTACTCCTAACAGCCCTGTAGCCTCTCGAAGATAAGTACAGACGTCTCCGTACCGATCCGCAAGACTCTACTAGACTTTCTCATGACTCGTGAAACCTATGGGAACCTAGAGCTCTGATACCACGTTGTCACGGCCCAAAACCTATAGTTTGTGATGGCGTCGGACACCACTGCCAGGCAAGCCAACCCCTTAATCAGTTAAAATACCTCCCTGTTGAAAATTTTCGAAATCGTTGCCTTTATTACATTTCATAATCAAATAAATAAATTTTTGTAAATTAAACACGACAAGAAATCTATTTAATTCAATAAAACAAGACTCAACACATCCCCAGAACCCGGTGACACAAGTACATGAGCAGTTTCTAAGAATTTATACAATTATACAACTCTTGTCCGAGAAATAAATGGGACAAAGGCAATAGATATAAAATGTAGGTACACCCAAAGGAGACTCTGGCAGCTGTGGAACGCCTCTGGATGAATGCAGCCCGTATAAGTCCCCAAATTAATCAATGTACTATAAAGGTACCTGTGCAACAAAATGCATAGAAAGTGTAGTATGAGTACATATACATATATGTACCCAGTGAGTATCCCGTCTAATATCGAAGAAGTAGTGACGAGAGGTCGACTCGATAATCACTAAGGTACAATAGTAATAAAGTAAGCAGGATGTAAGGAAAATTGTAGGCAAGTAAACAAATAATCAAGTACATTAATAGCCGGCATTAAGTAACAATCTAAAATCAAACAAGTTTGGTATCCGCCGTGGCGTACGACCCGCTCCCATATGGTACTCAATCTCGCTGTGGCGTACGGCATAATCCCACCCGGGTAGTCTCAATCTCGCCGTGGCGTACGGCTCGATCCCACCCTGGTAGTCTCAATCTCGTCGTGGCGTACGGCCCGATCTCACCCTTGTAGTCTCAATCTCGTTGTGGCGTACTGCCCGATCCCACCCTGGTAGTTTCAATCTCGCCGTGGCGTACGACCCGATCCCACCCTGGTAGTCTCAATCTCGCCGTGGCGTATGGCCCGATCCCACCCTGGTAGTCTCAATCTCGCCGTGGCGTATGGCCCGGTCCCATAATATAATCAATCATCACTCTGCCGTGGCGTACGGCCCGATCCTACAATATAATCAATCATCACTCTGTCGTGGTGTACGGCCCGATCCCATAACATAATCAACCATCACTCTGTTGTGGCGTACAGCCCGATCCCATAATATAATCAATCATCCCTCTATCGTGGCGTACGGCCTGATCCCATAACATAATCAATAGTCACTCTGTCGTGGCGTACGACCCGATCCCATCCCGTGATTCTCTTATCACACTTAAATCAAGCCAAGTATCACAACGTTCAAAGACAACAATACCAATCACACAAGTATACAAGTCATATCTATGCTACAACAGGGGAAAGCAATGAACATGTTGTGTCCTAACTACCCGGACGAAGCAGTAATAGCCACTACGTACGGACTCTCGTCACTCGGTGCATACGTAGCCCCGAAACAAGATCACATAGAAAACAAGGTTACCTAGAGGGACAATTTCCCTCTTACAAGGTTAGAAAGGAGACTCACCTCGCTCCGAAGATTCATCACCGGCTTCCAAGCCTCTACGACGACTAAAAATGGATGTGCACGCTCCCAAACTATCCAAATAACGATAATTCAATAAAAATATACTCAATAGATCATAACCAATTCAAATTACAAAGTTCCTCAGCCTGGCTCAATGAAATGACCAAAATGCCCTAGGGCCCACGTGCCCATACCTCGAAATTTCTTGAAGAAAATCTCTACCCGAAGCTTTACTAATTCAATTACACATTTTACTCAATTATTCATGCTCAATTCGTGGCTAAAATCCAAATTTCCAAATTTCTAGGTTTTCTCAAAATACTGATTTTTCCACAAATCTTTCATGTTTTATCCCATGTAATAATCTTGTATCTAACTTGAAATGAGTAGGAGTAACTTACCTTAACATAGATGATGAAAATCCTCTCTTGAAGCTCACCAAAAATCGCCCATGGCTTTGAAAAATGAGAGAGAAATGCCAAAATCCCGTTTTAATCAACACTGCCCAGTTCTGCCCTTCTATGCGATCGCATGAAGTCGTCTACGATCGCACAGGTCACCCAGATCACTCCTCCGAAATCGCACAAGCACGCCCGCGATCGCACAGGCCATTTCCAGCTCCCACCAAAATCCTTCTCTGCGATCACACCTTCCCCCTTGCGATCGCCCTAGCCTGCCCAGCCCTTCTCCGCGATCGCACAGCAACATCCACGATCGCATAGTGCAAAAAACCTTTCCCCTCAATTTCCTCTCCGCGATCACATAGCTAAGGCTGCGATCACATAGCATTACCAGAAATACCAGAAACAACAATAGAAAATTAACTATGAAATGCCCCGAAACACACCTGAGGCCCTCGGGACCCCGTCCAAACACACGACTCAGTTCCATAACATCCCACGAACTTTCTCGGGGCTTCAAATCTCCTCAAACGACGCCAAAATCACGAATCATACTAAAATTCAACTCTATGAACTTTTAAAATTTCTAACTTCCACATTTGATGCCGAAACCTATCAAACCACGTCTGATTGTCCTCAAATTTTGCAGGCAAGTCATATTCAACATTACGGACCGGCTCCAACTTCCGGAATTGCATTCCTACCCTGATATCAAAATTTCCATTTCCGGTCGAATTCTTCAAAAACCTTCAGTTTTCTATCTTTAGCCAAAAGACCTTAAATTGACTTCCGGATATCCGAATTCACTTCCGATCGTGCTCCTAACTCCAAAATCACCATACGGAGCTATTCCCAGACTCGGAATCCCAAACGGACATCAATATCATTGAAATGTACTTCAAGTCAAACTTAGGAAATTTCCTTAAAATACTAACTTTCCACAATATACGCTGAATTGCTTCCGGGTTATCCAAAACTTGTTCCGGACATACGCCAAAGTCTGAAATCATCATACAACCTTGATGGAACCTTCGGATCCTGATTCCGAGGTCGTTTACTCAAAATCCCAGCCTTACCTGATTTCTTCAACTTAAGACTTCTAAATGAGAATCTTCCTTTAAATTCAACTCTGATCTTCCTGAATTTCAATTTCGACCATATGCATAAGTCAATATATCTGGAATGAAGTTGTTCGTGACTCTCAACTGCTGAACGACGCGCTGGATCTCAAAATGACCGGTCGGATCGTTACATCTACCTTGTACACTAAAAAGTGGTACGTTTGGAAACAATCGAGAACCATGCCTACTTTTATTAAACAGAATATATGGGAAAGCTGGCAGGCACATTGATCCTCGAAAAAGTGACTTGAAAAATTTCGTGTCGCCACTCAAAATCGGTGTAGCGAGACTGGTGGTCCGGGCACTAGTCCAAGCAAGCGAACCGGTGGTTCTAGGTCTACAGTGGAGCATACTATAAAATTGGTATTGAATTTAACCTTTTAATAGAGTAATTATATGACCTTATCTCCTATTTTAATATTGTACTCTATTATTCAAGCAATAGAATTACGTCGTCCAGTAAATTCATGGGATATATTTAAGAAGCTGCATAAAAGAAAGGACTAGAACTTCGTGGATACCAAGTCTAAGACCAATGGTGTAAGTTTCTTTTATAATATTTCATCATTTTATTTGAGAATGAATACGAGGAATTTTACTGATGCAATCCACTTATTTGAAAGCTTCTTAACATCATCTCATTTCTTGTTTAATTATAATTTCATTGTTGTTGTGATGCAGAGATGAAACAAATATTGTGACTTATTCTACTTATTATTGTGCTTCAAAGAATCAGCTTATGAGTCACTAAATATAAGTTTATTTTTTTTAAAGTAGAATATCAATTGAAAGCTTGTGATAGCATCTATTTTGGTCTAGTTTTTTAGTCTAATCTTGGAAATGGTAATCCTATAAGTCTATGACTAGTTGATATATGACAATTAGTTTTATGAGTTGTAGAGACTTGCTTCTTTGCATATGTGATTCAAGTTTTAAACTACATATAATGAATTGCTTCTTTATTTGTTTATGTGAGTGAGCTATAAAACTTAATTATAGGAAAGTTTTGTATATTACTTCTCATTAGTTTCTTATTTTGATAAATGTATATAGGGTAAAATGGAAGCTGCGATGGCTTCTGCTATTCCGAGCTCATCCGATGATTTACAAGAAGTTAAAAATTCCGATGTAAATCGCCTATACTTGGATGTTGTCGGTGGAGAGAAGAAAAGACGTGTGTATGTATTGGCCTCTCAAGCTGCGATTTTGTATCAAGGCTGCAATTCTGCTACTTCACGTATTTACATGTAGTATCAGATCCCGCTGCTGAAGAGTGCATCAAAGTGCTTGAGGAGGAGGTGTTGCGTATGAGAGAAACACAAGAGAGGATTCGTCAAGAGCGTGTGGAGGCATAGGTGCAACAACGCGTCGACCAAGAGGTCTCGGGTTTGAATCAACAGAATGATGATCGATTTCGGTCTATGGAGGAGCGATGGATGCGCAAGATGAGCGAGATAGCATTATCATCTTACTCATCTGGTGTTCCTACTCCCTTTAACAGGGACTCACCAAATGCTTAAGTATTTCACATTGTTAGACTTTAGCTACTTGGATACTCTCTAAGTGCTATTTTAACGTTGTTAGGCTTTTGATTGTTGGATGCTTTGTAATTTTTAATATGTTTAGACTTTTGCTATTAGAACTTATGTTTTTTCATGTTTTAACTTTGTATGTTTTATTATATATTCATATTATGTTTGTTATGGTTGGTTGTTGTTAGTTGTCTTTATGCTTTTAGTTAAGTTTTGCATAAATATTATTAATTATTTGTTAAAGCTAAAAGTCCAAAATTAAATTTGTGACAGATCTACTTGGTCAAAAACTTTCACCAAATTCTTAGATAGTGATGAAAACTAATGTGTTATGTTCGTATAATGTGTCCTAAATCTGTCACTAATATGCCAAATGTGTCAATTTGTGACGGAAGTTTTGTCACAATTTATTCATGACAACATATTCTGTCACAATTGTTGTGATTAGATAAATAAATTTGTCTCGAAAACTATTCTTCCACAATTTTTGTCACGGATATATGTGTCACAATTCTGTCTCTATTTTGTGACTGAATCAAGCTACATGCAAGCCTCTATATTGTGACAGACCATTTTTTTCGTAACTCTGAAATTTTGTGACCGAAATTTGATCCGTCAAAAAATATTTACGACCAAAGGTTCTGGGACGTCCGCATTTGTGTCACAATTCTGTCACAAACACAAATTTGTGACGGAATTGTGACAGAATAGTCCGTCACAATTTTGCCAATTTATTGTAGTGCGACAAGCCACGCCAACCGGGAATGAAAAATCAGAAACATAATTTTATCATTAGGGGGACTGCGCGGATAGCCCCATAGAAACCAATTGTACAAATTAGCCACAAGTAATGGCAATTTCTTTTCAGCATCGAAAATGCTTATGTACTTTTGAAAATAGAAAGAATAAAGTGAAATGAAATCCTTTTGTTTTTATCATATTTCTTGTATGAACGATGAATTAACTTTGTCATTTAAAAGTTAAAAAAAAATACTTCAAATGCTAGTGCCTTAATGAACAGGAGACGTACTCTTCAAGAGCACCGTAAACATTAGAGGGCCCTCTCTTACAAAAACCCTCACATTAAAGGGTTGGTTTGGGAAGAATTTATGCCTGGAATCAAAATACTTTTAGAAAAAATACACCCAAGGCTTTACATAATAAGACGCAAACACAAAAATTTGCGCAAAACTCTTAAGCAAAAGGAACAAAATGCAAAGGTTAAAGACTTGCATGAATATTCAAATGAAAGAAAGACTCAAACAAAAACTTGAGCAAAAAGATGTTTCTATTTACAATAACATGTCAAAACGACACAAATATAAGAATTGGAAAAAGAAAAAGAAAAGCTAAACTGCAGTATCTCTGGAACCTAGAGGAGTGTCCGAGTCCCCGGGAGCAGTAGATGGATTCACTGATGGCTCAATATTTTGATCTTCACTAGTTTGGCCTTCGGCATTATCATCCTCCAATCCTTCTTCAGTTTTTGAAAACTCGAAACCGGAACCAGAAGAACCAGAAGCATCAGACCTCGCTGGAAGACCAGTTTTAGCACCTAACTCAAGCTCACGGGCCTTAGCAATTTCGGCATTGAAATCAATGATACCCGCTTTGGCCTCTTCCAAGGTTTTTCTCCTCACGTTGTACATAGAGTAAGTTTTCTCTACAACAAGGGAGGCAGCTCGGCGCTTGAGTTCTTCTTTGAGTTGGGTGACCTCGACAGAAGGTTTTCCTGGGCGCATCTAACAGACTTGAGGCTAGCATCGAGCTCACGAACAGTAGATCAAAAAATCTTATTATAATCAATGGTCCTCTTGTGCTTCTCCTCCAGCAGCGCATATTTCACATTTGCAACAGCAAGTTCTTCAGCCTTACAATTCAAGACTGCCTCTAAGTTGTTCAATCTTTCAGCAGAGGCAACCTCACGATCGGATGCAGCAAGACTTGCATTATGGACTTTAGCCCATTTGGCCCTAGACTCTTCAAATTGGACCCTCAACGGGGCAATTTGTTGGCTAAGGGTCTCCACTTCCTTCTCACTTTGCTGCAAACGAGTTTCTAACACACCAGCCTATGCAGCCTTAGTTTCCAATTCTGAGAGGTGAATAACGGCTTGGTCCTGATCAACCAAAAGTTGATCCCTTTCGGAGTGAAGTTCCTCATTTTCCTTAATCAACCCTTGGAGGCCCTCGGAAGAAAGAAAGTTGGCCTACAAAGTTAGAAAAACAAACTCAGGATGTGTTCATACAAAAATAGTAGAAATAACAAAACAAGTAAAGAATATACCGCTGCGGCATTGTGCATGGAGTTATTCAACAAGCACTCTCCCGAAAGAGCTTGAATCTTTTTGCAATCCTTCTCTGAAGCCAAAGGCTTTAGATAATTATAAAGCTCCACCGACTGGGAAAGCAAGTTGCATCCAGTGGAGACAAAAAGAGTAACATTCCTCCTCCCTTGTGGTTCTCCGGAGGGGGGAGCATAATTTTGCCTCAAATTCCCATGAATTGGGGACTGGGGAATAGGAACACTTCCTTCTTGATCAAATATGGCCAGTAGAGGTGATGTGGCAGCTGCTGGTGGAGGAATAGATATGGATGTAGCAATTGTTGGTGCAGGCGAAGGTGGAGATTAAGCTGATGGGGTTGAAGAGTGAGAAGCAGCTGCATCAAATGCATTGCTGGTTGTTGGATGCTCACCAACTAAAGATGGTAGGGGCCCGATACTCAGCCCCGCAACACCGGCCACATCAATTGGGGCCCAAAGACGGGAGTTAGCATTATCTACCAAATCAAATTCTCCCCAAAGTGCTGAAACATCGTCCTCGATTGGTGTAACAATCTCAATGGGTCGAGCATCCTGTTGAGATGATGAGGATCGTCATCTTCTATGTAGAGAAGATCCCTCATCACTAGCTTCTTCATCATCATCGATCATCACGATGTCTACGACCGACCCGCAAGGAGAGCCAATCATCATCACTACCGGAGATGACTCGGAGGTAGCAGTCTTCGCCCTCTTATTCTTTTCCCCTGCTGCTAAAGCAGCCTCGCCGCATTAGTAGGAACAACCAAGATGCCCTCCTCGGGGACAGCAACAGAGCCTGCGGGTAGACCTGATTTCATAGAAAATGTATAAGGTATCAATCAAGTTCTTCACATGAAAAATTGACACACAATGAGTTTTAATTACCGTGATGTTTGGCCTTCCCCCCGTATTTAAGGGCCAGTTCTTTCCACAAGCGAGTTTCATGCGTCGTAACATCCACGATCTTCTGGACCCACCGGCCCAAACCTTCAACCGCCGGTGGGATCCATCGGGTTGCTGAAATAGACGAAGGATGGAGGATCAATATTGGTATAGAAGAATATTTAATAAAAGATATATTAAACAAAGAACTTACGAGTATGATTCCAAGCGGCTGGAAAGGATGAAGATGTTGTCGGATGATATCGTTGGTGGAAACTGCAACGAACCGTTCCATCCATCTACGGTCGCTGACGTTATCCATGCTAGACGACAGAGCATGGTGGCCACTCTTGTAGAGGTTTATTATCATTCCCCCGCGGAATATATTGTGAGAGTAGTGATTCATCATATGAGCTAAGGTTAGATCTTCACCCATCTCCTGGCAAAAACGCCGAAGGCAAGCAACCATCCTCAACACAGAAGGACTTACTTGTACCAAACACACCTGGTAGCGGAGGCAAAACTCCGCAGTAACAGAGTCAAGCTCTCCACTCGAAGAGAACGCACCTAAAGTAAAAGGATACGTGTAAAAATATGAAAAACTCCTTGGGTGGGGTCACTTGATCCGATAGATCAGGAGAAACCATATCCAAATTGTGACAGAGACAGTCCTCTTTCACAACAGGAATGCTAGAAGGACGGATGGAAGAAGGATACATACTGACAGCCCATGTACGAGAGTTAGTAATAGAAAATTTCTCTTCAAAGTCTTTTGTGGTAACAAGACTTATAGGGATGATGGAGCCCACTGTAGGAGGAGCAGAAGCCTTGGCCTTGTTCTTGATCTTTGAAAAACTGGTACGTTTTGAGGAAGAACCCATTGTATGGAAGAAAGACAAGGTTTTTGCTTGAAGAGAATTAGAGAAAAGATGAAGAGCATGATACAAGTATAATAAGAGAAGCTTGTAAAATTATGAAGTATAGAGGAGAAGGTTTGTCACAACCCGAAATCCCACCTTCGGGCCATGACTGCGTCTAACGTTGAACCCGCTAGACAAGCCAACGTTTGAACTAAATAAAACTCATTAACAACTAAAACGAACGAGATAACTAAGGCATCGATGGTCAACAATATGAAGGTTAACAAATTACCAAAAATAATATAGCAACTTCGAAATAAAACCCATATACAAATCCCAGGACTGGTGTCACATACTCACGAACTGTCTAAGAGATTACTAAAACAAAGGTCTGAAAATAAGTACATATGACTGTCTATGAACTATAAGATAAGACAGAGCTTAAAGTGAAGGGTAGAGGATGACGCCAAGGCCCACGAACATCTGCGGGTCTACCTCGATGTCTCCTGTATGAACTGATGG
>ML271614.1:5129-27568 GCA_005239495.1 Nicotiana undulata | reverse complement strand
AGCAGGGTCTAGAGCGGTGCAAGAAGTAGCTTCGGGCTAAGTAGGGGAGTCCCACCACCTGCAATTGGGTCATAGGATTGTGCTCTCATGGGATCGCAGATTTGTCGGCGTGTCGGCAAGATGTTACAACTAAGAGAAAGGAGTGAGGCGGTAATTGAGCATGGCATGTGATAAAAATGTGCGAAGTTGGGCCTATTGGACCAGGGCTAGGCTTTGGAAAATTTTGAATTTGTGCTTAAGGCATAGGCAAGTTGTAAGGGAAGTGACTTAGTCACATTATTCATTGAGAGCATATTCATATGCTAGAAGAGCCTTGGGGTTGATGGTATTCGGGGCCAGTCAGAGTGGGTGACTCTCAGTAGTGGTCCTGATGAATTCGAAAGTTATAGAATGCGGTGTTTAAGGGTTTCAGGCAACAGTATAATTAAGGAGCAAGCTTCTGCAGTATAGTCTCTAAGAGGAAGGAAGATGGTTAGAGGGTTCTATGTTATTTCAGCACGCTGTATAGTAACGGAGGAGTGACAGAAATAGACTCCAGGTTGTAGAAAGATTATCAGGAGGTTGTGAGACGAGTTGCGGAATTTAGGTAGCATGGTCTCGTAAAAAGAGTCACTCAGGAGGAGTGAGGGTTGAGTTTCTATGAGTTGAAAGAAGTTACTACTATCTATGAGGGAATTACGGTAATTAAAAGAAGATAGATTGGTTAGCCTTGGTTGAAATGGAACATGTATGACAGGGATCAGCTCTTTCTCTGTGTTTCAGTATGTGTATGGTTTGTTTAGATGTGTGTGGGTTTGTCGGCCGTCGTAATAGATTTCAGTTGGAAGCATTCAAGTGCTACGGCCTGTCAGGTGTAGGCAAATCCCGAAGGGGTATGGTGGTTCAGTCCACTACTCGAGGATTTGCATATATTGTTATGGTGAAAACTCACTTGTGTGTTGTTGTGGTTCTCATGATTTGAGGTGAGTAAAAGTTTTCTATGTGTGGTGAAGTGTTCACCCTATTAGTGGTTCAGGAGTTATGATGTAATTCCTATGCCATTCCTTATCGGCACGTTGGGTGCAGTGAACAGTATGTAACTGGAAATAAGAATTTGAGATTTGCAGTTTGGTATTGACAAGTGTGTCACAAGCTCAGAGGAGTAAGAACAAGGGATTTGAATGTCTAGAATAAACTGAAATTGTCTTCAGTTTCATCTGAGTTTGGTGTTGGGTGAACGAGGCTTTGTATCCTGGTTACGGGTCCTTGAATTGTTTTACAGCCTTAGGATGATCGTTGTTATGGATATGCATACTTGTTGCCTTGTGTAGAAAAGCCGTGGGAGCGTGATCACGGGAAGATTGTGTAAGCGTGACTTGTAGTCACATGATTGGTTACAGATTTAGGCTAAGTATAAGGAGGTATAATATTGCTTATTTGAGAATATATTCCTTGAAGGCATTCAATCCAGTTAGTTGTGGATTTTGCGGTGTTTTGGCCCGGCTATGATGGTTGTTCTTGTGTATTATGATGGAATTGGGGTATTATGAACCCAGGTAAGGCTATCAGCCTAGTTCAGTGTGATCAGAATCAGCTTGGAGTGAATGAATGGATTTAAATAAGGTTTTGGGCTTCATGAGAATCAGAGGTGTTCATTTCAGTATGGCACTCCTCAAGGAGGGTATTGGGGTATCAGGTGTTGTTCCGTCTTCGTCAAATTCATGTGATATTATGATTGTGCCGTGTGAGTTGTGAAACGGCTTGATAATTTCTTATGTGTTGAGGTTCCGCGTAGTGATGAGGTTAAGTAAGCAAAATGGTTCTTGAGATTCAGATTATATCACACCTCAGTTGTGCTGGATTTTTTGTAGCATATGGCTTTATCAGTCTCCCCATAATTGTATTATGCGCTTAGCGTGCTTGTGACCGATATTCAGTAATCTGTAATAAATATGTACCCATGCTGCACTTTCTTTCCTTTTCTATACTTGACTGTACAGGTCTGGAGGCTGGTCCATCTGATTTTCTGGCTGGTGCCAGATATTGATATCGTGGTCATACTTCACGGTGAGCTGCTTTCCTGGCGACTTCCTAGCAGCACCCTGGAGTTTCTTTTGTTATGCTCTATGTCTATTTCATTCAGACTGAGACCTTGTATATGTTGTAGTAATTGTATATTCAGTAGTTGCCCGTGACACTCGTGACAGTAGTTCCTGACACACACGCGGTATATATTTGTGGGGTTTTGGGATATATATCTATGTGTATGTTTAATTTCGGACTTGTATCTACTATAATTGTACCTTCACTCAAGGCTAGTATCATGTTAGTTATTATAAACTGGTAATCATTGACTTGTTTGATCGAATAGGAAGGGTATCACTTAGTGAAAGTTACATCGGCTTGCCTAACCCCGCTGTTGGGCGCCATCGCGACCTGAATTAGGATTTAGGTCGTGACAATGATGTGCCGAACTGAGATTTATTACTCTTTTCTCCCGGTCTTTACTTTGAATTGTCGTTAATCATTACTGTTTACTTAACTGTTAACTATATCTGTCTTATTTTTGAATTGCAAACTCAGTAGAGCCTCAACCTGACCTCGTCACTACTTGACTGAGATTTTGCTCGCCATGCACCAACTTTGGTTGCCACTGTCAGAGAGAGAGTCCGCTATTTTATTTAGGGGATCCATCCCAGCATCCGTACTAGCATGGCCAGAGAGCTGGAGACACATATTACTTACTAGCAGGCCGTGAGTATTGCTAGGCGGATTGAGAGTATGTTGACCTGGGACAGAGAGGAGAGAGAGGCCAAGAGGTCTCGAGATACAGGTCATTTCTCAGGAGCTCGTGCACCAGCAACAGGCTATGGTAGGGGCTTTATGAGTCGCCCTGTCCATTCAGCGCTTCCAGCAAGCAGTGGTATTCCAGCACCTCCTAGACCTCGAGAGCCTTATTACGCACCATCAGTATCTCAGGTGCCTTCAGCTCGAGGTGCTATCACGGGCCAGTCTAGCAGGCCAATTCAGAGTCAGAAGCAGCAGCGTCCTCAGAGGGGTTGTTTTGGGTGTGGTGACCCTCCTCATATGATGAGAGATTTCCCTAGAGTTAGGAGGGATGCACCACCAGAGACTTATCAGGTTCCACGTCTGCCACCAGGTCCCACAGCTATACATCCAGCCCCAGCTGCCACCCCACCATCTCAGGTAGCTCGAGGTGGAGGTCGGGGAGGTCGAGGTCGCCCTAGAGGGGGAGGCTATGCCAGATATTATGCCCTTCCAGCCAGGTCCGAGGCCATTGCTTCAAATTCAGTCATCACAGGTATTGTCCCCGTTTGTCATAGGGACGCATCGGTATTATTTGATCCAGGTTCCACATATTCATATGTGTCTTCTTATTTTGCCTCACATTTGGGGATATCTCGGGATTCTTTGAGTTCTCCCGTTTACGTTTCTACTCCTGTGGGAGATTCTCTTGTTATGGACCACGTATATCGGTCGTGTTTGATTGTTATTAGTGGTTTTGAGACCAGGGATGATTTATTATTACTCAGTATGGTAGATTTCGATGTTATCTTGGGCATGGACTAGTTGTCTCCCCACTATGCTATTCTTGATTGTCACGCCAAAACTGTGATGCTGGCTATGCCAGGACTACCGAGGTTAGAGCGGAGAGGTTCTTTAAAGTATACTCCACGTCGGTCATTTCTTTCCTTAAGGCCCAACGGATGGTTGAAAAGGGATGTGATGTGTATTTGGCTTATGTGAGGGATACTAGTGCTGAGACCCCTACAGTTGAGTCAGTCCCAGTTGTGAGAGACTACCCTGATGTTTTTCCAGCTGATCTTCCGGGTATGCCGCCCGACAAAGACATTGATTTTGGCATTGATTTGTTGCCGGGCACTCAGCCCATTTCCATTCCTCTCTATCGCATGGCTCCTCCTGAGTTAAAGGAGTTGAAGGAGAAGTTGCAGGAGTTGCTTGACAAAGGTTTCATCAGGCCCAGTGTATCACCTTGGGGTGCTCCGGTGTTATTTGTGAAGAAAAAGGATGGTCCGATGCGTATGTGCATCGACTACCGGCAGCTGAATAAGGTGACAGTGAAGAACAGGTACCCATTGCCCCGCATTGATGATTTATTTGACCAGTTACAGGGTGCTAGGGCGTTCTCCAAGATTGATCTTCATTCGGGTTATCATCAGTTGAAGATTCGGGAGCCGAATATCCCGAAGACTGCATTCAGGACCAGATATGGCCACTATGAGTTCCTTGTTATGTCATTTGGGCTGACCAATGCCCCAGCAGCCTTCATGCACCTGATGCACAGCGTATTTCAGACGTATCTTGATACTTTCGTTATCGTATTCATTGACTACATCCTGGTATATTCTCAGTCCCGGGAGGACCATGAGCATCACTTGAGGAACGTGCTTCAGACCTTGAGAGAGAAGAAGTTGTATGCCAAATTCTCTAAGTGTGAACTTTGGCTTGATTCTGTGGCATTCTTAGGCCATATGGTATCTTCGGATGGGATCAAGGTAGATCCAAAGAAGGTGGAGGCAGTGAAGAGTTGGCCTAGACCATCTTCAGCTACTGAGATTCGCAGCTTCCTCGGTTTGGCCGGGTATTATCGCCGTTTCGTGGAGGGATTTTCATCCATTTCAGCACCCATGACTAGATTGACCCAGAAGGGTGGACCTTTTATTTGGACTGAGGGGTGTGAGGAGAGCTTTCAGAAGCTCAAGACAGCGCTGACTACAGCTCCAGGGTTAGTACTACCTACCGGTTCGGGGTCCTATAAGTCTATTGTGATGCTTCGAGGATTGTCTTGGGAGCTGTATTGATGCAGGTTGGTAGGTTGATTGCCTACGCGTCCAGACAATTGAAGGTACATGAGATAAAATTACCTTGTTCATGATCTTGAGTTGGCAGCGATTGTTCACGCCCTGAAGATATGGCATCATTATTTATATGGTGTTCCCTGTGAGATATATACGGATCACCGGAGTTTGCAGCACATATTCAGGAAGAAGGATCTCAATTTGCGTCAGAGGAGGTGGTTGGAGTTACTCAAGGATTATGACATCACTATACTATACCATCCGGAAAGGCAATGTGGTAGTCGACGCCCTGAGTCGCCGGGCGGAGAGTTTGGGTAGTTTGGCATATCTTCGTGCAGCTGAGAGGCCCTTAGCCTTGGATGTTCAGTCTTTGGCTAGTCAGTTCGTGATATTAGACCTTTCTGAGCCTCACCGGGTATTTGCGTGTGTTGTTGCTCAATCTTCTCTTTACGACCACATTCGGGAGCGCCAGTATGATGACCCTGACCTTCGGGTCCTTCGAGATAAAGTTCAGCGGGATGGTGTCAGGGATATGACCATAAATGATGATGGTGTGTTGAGACTGTAGGGCCGTATTTGTGTACCCGATGTAGATGGACTTCGGAGGTTGATTCTTGAGGAGGCCCATAGCTCGCGGTACTCAATTCACCCCGGTACCGCGAAGATGTATCAGGATCTGAGACAACACTATTGGTGGCGGAAGATGAAAAAGGATATAGTGGAGTTCGTAGCCAGATGCCTCAATTGTCAGCAGGTCAAGTGTGAGCATCAGAGACCGGGAGGATTACTTCAGCAGATGAGGCTTCCAGAGTGGAAGTGGGAGCGGATCACCATGGATTTTGTGGTTGGACTTCCTCGGACTCTGAGGAAGTATGATGCTATTTGGGTGATTGTTGACCGGTTGACCAAGTCAGCCCATTTCATTCCAGTATTGACTACATACTCTTCTGAGAGGTTGGCCCAGATCTACATGCGGGAGATAGTCCGGTTGCACGGTGTGCCAGTATCTGTTATTTCAGACCAAGGTCCTCAGTTCACCTTGCATTTTTGGGGAGCCTTGCATAGTGAGTTGGGTACCCAGATTGATCTCAATACATCGTTCCACCCTCAAACGGACGGACAGACCGAGCGCACGATTCATATTCTTGAGGATATGCTCCGTGCTTGTGTGATGGATTTTGGAGGATCATGGGATCAGTACTTTCCTCTTGCAGAGTTTTCTTATAATAAGAGCTACCAATCCAGCATTCAGATGGCGCCGTTTGAGGCTTTATATGGTAGACGGTGTCGGTCTTTAGTGGGATGGTTTGAGCTGGGCGAGGCCCGATTGTTGGGTACAGATTTGGTAGGATGCCTTGGTCAGGCAGAAGAGTTATGCAGACCGAAGAGTTCGTGATTTATCATTCATGGCTGGTGATCGGGTGTTGCTTCGGGTATCGCCTATGAGGGGTGTCATGAGATTTGGGAAGAAGGGTAAGCTGAGTCTGAGGTTCATTAGCCCTTTTGAGGTGTTACGGACAGTTGGGGGGGTTGCTTATGAGTTGTCCTTGCCGCTCAACCTAGCAGGTGTTCATCCGGTATTCCACGTTTCCATGCTCCGGAAGTATCACGGTGATCCGACACATGTTTTGGATTTCATCTCAGTTCAGTTGGACAAGGATTTATCCTATGTTGAGGAGCCTGTGGCCATTTTGGACAGGCAGGTCAGAAAGCTCAGGTCGAAGGATATTGCTTCAGTCAAGGTACAATGGAGGGTTCATCTAGTCGACGAGGCGACTTGGGAGACCGAGCAAGACATGCAGAGTCAGTACCCCCATCTATTCACAGCTTCAGGTATGTTCTCTACTCGTTCGAGGACGAACGCTTTTCTTAAGAGGGGGAGAATGTAACGACCCGGTCGGTTGTTTTGAGAGTTAGCGCCCCGATCCCCTAATAACTTCTTCTCCCCTGCCTTATTATGTTAATGAACTTGTCGGAGCGTTGAGCGGTGAAATTCGGAGTGATTTTGGTCATATAGTCCTTTAAGGTGAATTTAAGCTTTAGAAATTAAGTCGTAGCTAGAGCTGTGTGAAGACGGATCTGGAATTGAACTATGTCAACTCCGTTAGCTCCGTTGAGTGATTTCGGGGTTAGGAGCGTGTTCGGAATATGTTTTCGAGATCGGATGTAGATTTAGGCTTGAATTGGCGAAAGTTAGAATTTCGGAGATTTTAGCCGATAGATGAGATTTTGATATTGGACTCAGAATGGAATTCCAAAAGCGACAGAAGGTCCGTAATGTCATTTATGACCTGTGTGGAAAATTTGAGGTCGTTCGGATGAGTTTAGCATGTTTCGGCATCGAATGTGAATTCTTGAAAATTCCTAAGTTCTTAGGCTTGAATCTATGCATATCTGAGTATTTTGATGTTATGGGACGTGTTTTTAAGGCTCGACCAAGTTTGAATAAGGTATTTGGGTTAGTTGGTAGGTTTGGTTGAGGTCCCGGGGCCCTCGGATGATTTTAGGATGCTCAACGGAGTGGTTTTGGACTTAATAAAACATCATATTTTTTCTACAGCTGGTTTCCTTCTATACATTCGCGTAGAGGTCACCCCGAACGCATAGGCTATTTTGGGCTCAAGGATTTTAAAACTTCGCGTTCCCGGGCATTAGGGTGCATTCGCGTAGTTGAGGCTGGTTCTTCATCGCGGACGCGGGGTATTCATCGCGTTTGCATAGGTCTAGCGGGGATCCCAGGGGTCAGGGGTAAGTTACCCTTCGCGTTCGCATATATGGGACCGCGTTCGCGAAGGCTTAAGGATTTGCTGACCGTGTTCGCAGGTCCCTCACCGTGTTCGCATAGGGTATTTTTCTGGGCCATAAATTTTTACCTTTCGCGTTCGTGATGGACCCTCCATGAACGCATAGGGTATTTTTCTAGGCCATAAATTTTTACCTTTCGCATTCGCGGTGGACCCTCCGCGAACGCATAGGGCAATAACTGGGCAGACTATTAAATATCCAATTCGAAGGTCTAAGCCTATATTTACCATTTTTGAATTGTGGGAGCTCGGGAGAGACGATTTTTGAGAGAATTTTCAGCTGGGTAATCAAGGTAAGCGATTTCTAACCACCATAGGTCAATTTCCACGTTCCTAATCTTAATTCCCACCTGTAAATTCATGATTTTTGAGTTGAAATTGTGGGAAATTGGAAGAAACGTCTTTAACCTAATTTTGGGGTTTTGATTGGGTATTTGAACTCCGATTTGAGATATTTTTATATGGTTAGACTCGTGAGTGAATAAGAATTCGGAAAATGAAAAATTTATCCGATTCCGAGACGTGGGCCCGAGGGGCGTTTTGGTCAATTTTTCTAAATTCGCGTATTAGTTCCGAATTTATTAGTTACTTTGATTTCTTGAATTTATATACACTATACCATCGAATTGAATAGATTTGGGCTACTCGGAGTTGGATACTCGTGGCAAGAGAGTGGTTAGCGGTTGATTGGCACCGTCGAGGTAAGTGGTTTGCCTAACTCTGTGTTGGGGAATTTCCCTTAGATATTTTGACTATTTTTTACTATAAAAACCCCGTGTACGTGAGGTGACGAGCGCGTGCATGGGACATTTTCACGGAAATTCCATTGTTCTTTCTACAACATGCCTCAATTTCAATTCTATTATTACTCTCATCAATTGAACTGAATAACAATTTAATATTTTATCATAACAAACGATTTTACTTGATTTTCCCCTTGTTACTACTGTTTGAAAATGGTTTGAGTACTTTACCCCGTAGTTACTAATTATTTTTCCTTAACTTTTAAACTTTGCTTTATCCGATATATATATTCTTGCATTGCATATTTAAATTGGGACTACGGACCGTGATCCGAGAGCTTTCCCCCTGTACTTCATAGCATATTTAAATTGGGACTACGAACCGAGATCCGAGAGCTTTCCCCCTGTACTGCATTTGCATATTTAAATTGGGACTACGGGCCGAGACCCGGGAGCTTTCCCCCTGTATTGCATTGCACGATTATCACTTGAATTATATGTTGTGCCGAACTGAGATTTATTACTCTTTTCTACTGGTCTTTACTTTGAATTGCCGTTAATCATTACTGTTTACTTAACTTATAACTATATTTGTCTTATTTTTGAATTGCAAACTCAGTAGAGCCTCAACCTGACCTCGTCACTACTTGACTGGGGTTAGGCTTTGCACTTACTGGGTACCGAATGTGGAGTTCTCACACCCTTCTGCGCATGTTTTCCCCATGTGCAGATCCAGGTACTAGCACCGGTGTCGGAGTCACGAGCTCAGCACACATTTGGAGATCGTGAGGTATTTCTGCCGCGTCCGCAGAACCTTTCGAGTCCCCTTCCTTATCCTTATGTAGACATAGTATTTAGACAGAATTACTCTCAGTTTTCAATGTATTGAGCTGTAGTGTTAAGCTTGTGACAGTTGTGATAGTCCGGGTTTTGGGAAGAGATAACTGTAAATGCCGAGCGGCTTAAGCTTTATGATATTTACTTTATATGAATTGATTTATTCTTGTTTTCGATTTATTTTTCCGTATATTTTAGGCTTACCTAGTCGTGGAGACTAGGTGCCGTCACGAGACCCTGTGGAGGGAAATTTGGGTCGTGACAGCTGAGCGAGCTCTTATAGCAGTTCGGGAATCTGAAGATGAAATTAAACTCCTTTATAAAGATAGACTATTTGAATTGTTGCTAATTTTAATTGATGAATCTAAGAATATAAGTTTTGAAAAAAAGAACAGTTGTCAAAAGAGTGTAACTTTTTAATAGCATAATGCAAAAACCTGGAAATAAATATTTGTAAAACTGAAAAGGAAAATATTGCATTGAAGAACCAGGTTCATGCACTTGATACAACTGTCTTAGAACTTAGATCTGAAAATATGAAATTGAAGTTAGGAACAGGTAAAGAAATAGCTAGTGACACACAACTCTCACTAGAAAAGGATCTAAGAAAGGTAAAAGATGAGATTTATAAAAAGGATGAACTGATAAGAACTCTGAAGGAGGACTTGACTAAGGTTAAGCATGAGCTAGATTGAACTTGTAAATGGAACAGGTCCTCTGATGCACTTTGATGGCTACAAAAACATCATAGTAGCAACAGAAGGCACTTGTCTTTGGGAACTCTACACCTAAGTGCGATCCCAAAGGAAAGTACCTCACACTCCCGGAGAACAAGATTTTCACACATTGTAGTAATACTAGACACTATAAAAGTGAATGCACTGCAAAAGAGAAGGCAAGTCAGAAGAACAAAAGATTTGTTCTAGGGAAAAATAGGCTGCCAAGTAGGGCTAAAAAGAACGTGATTTATCCTTTTGCCTATAGAAAGGGACCCAAACTAGTTTGGGTTCCTAAGACTAATCCCTGATCTTCTTTTGCAGGTTCAAATGAAAGGGAGCAACCAAATATGGTACATGGATTGTGGTTGCTCAAAGCACATGACAAGAAGCAAGGACCAATTCCTTTCACTTGAGAACCTCAAAGGAGGTAATTTTTCCTTTGGAAATGGGAAGAAAGGTGTGGGGTTGATAAGGAACAAGATGATGAAGATATTGGACTGACAAGAAACTCAAATGATGAAGCCACAGTCCAGCCTGAAGCAGCATCACAGAAAGGAACATGTGATGGAACAGGTCCTTCCACCCAGGGCAACTTGACAAAGGGAACTGACTAGAGAGGAACCGATCCTCAAACCTCGAGGGAACCTTTCCATGAATCTATTCCTCAGTAACAAAACCAGGAAGGAACATCCAAAGAAATTGACACTCCTATTGCAACATCCACGAAATTGGATATGGATGAACCCGGTTATTTTGTTGATCAGAAGATGTATAGGGGAATGATTAGCCTTTGTTATATCTCACTGCTAGCAGAACTAACATTGTTTTCAGTGTAGGCCTTTGTGATGGATTCCAGGAAAATCCAAAAGAGTCTCACTTGACTGCTATCAGGAGGATCTTGAGATACCTAAAAGGCACGACTTACCTTTGTCTATGGTATCCATAAGGTAGTAATTTCAACTTAGTGGGATATGATGATGCTGATTATGCAGCTTTTCTTGTGGATAGAAAGAGCACCTTAGGTATGACACACTTTCTTGGCTCATGTCTTGTGTCTTGGGCAACCAAAAAGGTAAAATTCTGAGGGCTTATCTACTACGAAAGCTGGGTGTATTATTGTTGCCTCATGTTGTGCTAAATGTTGTGGATCAAACAACAATTAATGGATTGTGGGATTGATTTAGGTTGTATCCCTATCTTTTGTGAAAACACTAATGCAATTAGTATGACCAAGAACTAGGTTCATCACAAAAGAACTAAGCACATAGATGTTAGACATCATTTTTAAGGGACAATTATGAGAAGGGATTAATCACTATTGAGTTTTGTGCTACTGATAAACAGATTGTTGATATTTTTACAAAATCACTGAGTAGAGAGCATTTTGAAAGGAACATGTTACTATTAGGGATGATTAAGATCACCTGATTGAACCAGTTCAGAATGTACATGAAAAGAAAGGAAGGAAAAATGAAAAGATTTGGCTAGAAAATAAGGAATTTGTGTAAATAATCAGATTAACAATTTCTCAATCTCATACTGTAAAAAGTATACTCTTAGGCCATGTTTTGATATGACCCACTTATCACTAATGGATGTTTTTCTATCTCTACAAATTGAGGCTTGATCAAGACGATTCTGAAATGAGGAACCTGGTTCATTGTGCTGGTTCATTTGAAAGGCGAGGTATGTGTTCTACACTCTGAACACTTTGAAATACCAATAATTAAATCATGAGCAGAGTCCTACTCAAGCCTAAAATCTTCAAAAGCCTATCCAATTGACTTTGAACTAGTTCCGTTTCAACAAGAATCCTCACCAAATTAAAATACCTAGATTTTAGGGAAGCCTTAACCGTATATTCAAAACTAATATTTCATTCAAGCCATCCCCTCCCTTACATAACCATTCCCAAATTTCTGATGGCTCTTTCAAGTCGACGACTGAGGGGGAAGAAACTGGGTCTTTCGATTCTGAACAGGTAACTTATGTACTATAACCTACTTCTGAGGTAATTTATGAGGTCGCTGAAAACTTAGAAAATAGGTCCATACTGGTTGGGTCTGTGGTAGATGTGGGAATGCCTAAGACAAGAAGGAGATGAGGTAAATAAAATAGAAAAGAAAAGGAGAGTGAGGGAGTACGGAGTAATGAGAAGGGAAAAAAGGAAGGAAGTGTTTTATTCTTCACCCACATCTGAATCTTTTAGAATGGCTATTTGTGGAGCTGATCTAGAGAAGGAGGAAGAAAGTAGCATGAATGCAGGGGGGAGTGAATCAGGAGAAGTCGCTGAAGGGTTAGTAAATCTAGGAAAGCACACAAATGAACCTGGTTCATCTACTGAGGAAATCCTAGATGATATGCTGAAAACGTTAGGCGATAATTACAATCCAAAGAAGAAAAGAACTCCTAAACCTCAAACGTCTGGAATAGCAAGAGAAAGTAAGAAATGGAAAGCTGCTCCCTTTGAGACCTAATATTTCTCTTCCTAGAGGAAGAACTACAAGGAGCAATTTAAAGCAAAGTGAGGACGAGTTGAAGAGAGCTTTAGAGGAGAGTAAGAAGAAAAAATTAAAAAAAGGGAGAGAAAAGGTTGTTGAGCCTATTAAGGTTGTTGAAGTGGATGAGATGGACCTGGTCTATCAAAGTGAAAAAGTGGCAAAGGTAGAGGTTCAGACCCCTAAGCTCAAGAAAGCCAAGTCTTCATTTGTTTCTAAGTATGTTGAACTATCTATTTTAGCTAAATGAACCAGGTCTGCAGTTTTTCCAAGCCTTCATTTCCTAGCCTTTCAAAAACTTTCAGTGACCCAGATTCAAAATTGTTTGTTTGTTGCTCATGTTTTAATTGTTTTTGTTTTATTTTGTAGATTGTGGCAGAATCGTATTCTCTCTATCAATGACATTTGATGCTTTTTTTATCTTATTCAGTATCTCTATTTTTTTATAGTTTGAATTATTAGTTGATTATTGATGATTAATCCATGATTGCATATGCAGTTTCCCAAATGGCCATGAGTAAGTATTAAATATCTGGGATTCACACAATTAATATTGCAACTTTTCGATGATGCCAAAAGGGGAAGATAGGTTGTGCTTTGAACATGTGATATTTATAACCTAATGAACCTGGTTCTTTATGATAAATGCTTAATACTCTAATATATGTCACTGTTGGACTAAGCTGAAACAAGCCTGATGCACAAAGTTTGTCATCATCAAAAAGGGGGAATTTGATGGCCCAAGAAAGGAAATACTTTTGAATATTGACAAAGGAACTCCGAGATGAACCAGGTCCATCACAGGTGACATAAATGAGCAGATTAAAAGGCACATAAGATGCACATGCAGGAGATAAACGTATTCTGTTAAAATTGAGATATCTTCTGATCGAAAAGATTGCAGAAAAAAAATTTGAGAATGACTCCTTATTCAATAAGAGCATAATCTAAGATAAGGAAGGATTCAGGAGTTGAGTTTGACTAGAACTCTTTCACCAAGGAAGAGTAGAATTAGGATTCTAGTTAATTCCTTATCTACTAAATCCTATATATATTGCAGAATGTTCTTATTGTAAACAGACGCACAAAAGCAGAAATTTATCAAGAATTGAGAGCATAATTCGTGAAGAAATTTTGACAGCAGTTCGAGCCAAATTGGAGAGTGTGAATCTGGAGATACTTGAACCAGCTAGAAGAACCAGTTCCATATGTTGTCTTTTAGTCTAGTTCATTGGTAGTAGGTGATTACAACTTGTACCTTTTAGCTTTATCTAGAAGCAATTGTAATAGGTACTGAGTGTTCAAGTTATAGCTAACTTGAAGTTTGTCGCAAATAGCTAGAGGCTAGTTTTCCACAAAGCGATTAGAGGTAATACTTAGGTTAACAAAAGAGTTTATTTTGTAAATGTTGTTTAGCTCATTGTTTTAGTGAAGTGTTTGGAGAAAATCCTACTGGATGTAGGTCGTGGTTTTTTCACCTTTTGAGCAAGGTATTTTCCACGTAAAATTGTTGTGTTCTTTAAATTTTGTATTTATTATTACGCAAACTCTAGGAGTTGGAACACATAGAAGAACCTGGTCCTTCTATAACTACTACACGCGAAAATTGAACACCACAAACATCACCCCCCCCCCCCCCCCCCCCTGATGTGGTATTGACGTTTAGAATATCAGGTCGTCCTAGAGATGGAGGTCAGGCAGGTAGAGGCCAGCCAGATGGCGCTCCAGCCTGATTCTATGCTTTCCCAGCTAGACCAGATGCAGTGGCCTCATATGTCATGATCACAAGTATTATTTCTGTCTGTGGTAGGGATGCTTCGGTACTATTTGATCTAGGGTCTACCTAATTGTATGTATCATTTATGTTTTCTCATTTTTCGGATATTCCTCGTTAGTCCTTGGGCACTCATGTTTATGTGTCCACTCATGTGTGCGATTATGTTGTTGTGGATCAGATATATCGGTCCTATGTGGTCACATTCTTTGGCTACTAGACTATAGAGGATCTTCTGTTGCTTGATATGAACGACCTTGATATCTATACCAAGACTGTTACCTTAGCGATGCCAGAGTTTCCTAGATTGGAGTGAAAGGGTTCGTCTATCAGTACATCTAGCCGGGTTATCTCTTTTCTGAAGGCTCGACATATGGTCAAGAAGGGTTTAATGGCTTATCTAGATTATGTTCGGGATACTACTACAGAGACTCCGGCGATTGATTCAATATCAGTAGTACGAGAGTTTCCCGATGTGTTTCCTTCTGACCTACCAAGCATGCCACCGGATCGTGATATCGATTTCTGTATTGACTTGGCTCCAGGTACCCAACCTATATCAATCCCACCATATCGTATGGCTCCAAAAGGGTTGAAGGAGTTGAAGGAGCAACTTGAGGAGTTTCTAGCAAAGGGTTCGTCAGACCAAGTGTATCACCTTGGGGTGCGTCAGTATTATTTGTGAAAAAGAAAGATAGGACTATGCAGATGTGCATTGATTACCTCTAGTTGACAAAGTTACCATTAAGAACAAGTACCCATTGCCATGTATTGATGATTTGTTTGACCATTTTTCAGGGTGCTAGGGTGTTCTCTTAGATTGATTTGAGATCAGGGTACCATCAATTGAAGATTGGGGACTCGGATGTCTCGAAGACTACTTTCCGTACTAGATATGGCCATTATGAGTTCCTAGTTATGTCCTTCGGCTTAACTTACACCCCAGCAATATTTATGGACCTGATGAACAGGGTGTTTAGGCCTTATATATATTCATTCGTCATTGTTTTCATTGATGACATTTTGATCTACTCGCATAGCATAGAGGAGAACGAGCAACACTTGAGAGTGGTGCTCTAGATTTTGCGGGAACAGAAGCTATATGCTAAGTTCTCCAAGTGTGAGTTTTGGCTAGATTCTGTAGCATTCTTGGGGCATGTTGTATCAGGCGAGGGCATTAAGGTGGATCCCAAGAAGATTGAAGCAGTTTAGAGTTGGCCTCGTCCGACTTTGGCGACTGAGATCAGGAGCTTCTTGGGGCTAGCAGGTTATCCTCGCTGGTTTGTGGAGGGATTCTCATCTATTGCAGCACCTTTGACTATATTGACCTAGAAGGATGCTTAATTCCGTTGGTTCGATGATTGTGAGGCGAGCTTGTAGAAGCTCAAGACAACTTTGACTACAGCACTAGTCCTACTGTTGCCTTCCGGTTCCAGGATGTATACCGTGTATTGCGATGCTTCACGCGTTGTTTTGGGTTGCGTATTGATGTAGTAGGGGCGAGTTATTGCATATGTTTCACGCCAGCTGAACCCTCATGAGAAGAATTATCCTGTGCATGACTTGGAGTTGGCCACGATTGTTCATGCTCTTAAGATCTGGAGGCATTATCTTTATGGGGTGTCCTGTGAGATTTACACTGATCATTGTTGCTTGCATCATTTGTTCAAGCAAAGGGATCTGAATTTGAGGTAGCGTAGATGTATTGAGTTACTAAAGTATTATGACATCACCATTCTTTATCATCCGGGCAAGGCGAATGTGGTCGCGGATGCCTTGAGTAAGAAGGTAGAGAGTATGGGTATCTTGGCATTCATCTTAACGGAGGAGAGGCCACTAGCCTTGGACATTCAGTCTTTGGCTAATAAACTTGTGAGGTTGGATGTTTCAGATCCCAATCGAGTTCTTGCATGCGTCGTTGCCCAGTCTTCACTATTGGAGCAAATCAAGGCTCAACAGTTTGATTATCCGCACCTGTTGGTTCTCAGGGAGATGGTACTACAGGGTGGTGCCAAGGAGGTTACTATCGGCGAGGATGGTGTTCTGGACTCCAAGGTCATCTATTTGTTCCTATTTGATATATGCTCAAGTCGGGTTTTACTATATCTAGATTCAACCCTTTAATTGGGGCTATCAATTTCTTGAGTTCACCCATATTTCTTGTTAGCCAAGTTTTACTAGACTTAGTCTCTCTTTCTCAAGACTAAGTCAATTAGGCATGAATCAATGTTTAAAACCACTAATTCGTAAAATTAAGCAAGAACTAGGATAAATATCATACACCCAACCTTAAACAAGACCTAAGTCGCACACCCATTAGGTACCCACTATAGGGTTGGGTCACAACCCTAGTTAGAGATTTAGCTACTCATAGGAAAAAATGAAGAAACTACAGAAGAAAAGAAGATTAAACTCATGATAGATGATAAAGGGATGAAAATCCAATGTTAAAATTATAAATTAATACAAGATTTCCCAAAGCAGTAAGTAAAAACGGCTATCTAATTTATGAGGTTCAAACTTAATCAAAATTTGACAAAAAGAATTATTTATACATAGCTAAAATTTTCGGACAAAATTTCCCTTTCAGAGGTTCTATGGCCACACAATTCTGAATTGCGATCGCACTTCTTCAGGTTTTGGGGACCGCACATTATTGAGTGCGACCACACTCTAGACTTCTACAGCCGCACAATAATAGTGCGGTCCGCACTTCTTGATGGAATCAAAGTGGGAAGCCTCATATCTTCAGAATTTGCGTGTCACACCCCAAACTAGGGGAGGAACGACTGGCACTCGATACTGTATTTGATCGAGTTAGCCACTAAACATACTAGCTAACTAAACTGGGGGCCCAACAGTCTAAGCCTGGACCGTTAAGGTCATGACTNGACGAGGCCGCGACTGAAGACATACATGCCCCTACACACATATATATACATGCCAAGCCTATGGGCTGGAGACTGAAAGCTGCAAAAAGACCCGGAATACCGTGTCCACAATAGCCTCTAATAGTGTCATAAGCATTATCGGGACAGGGCCCCGACTATACCCAAATTGTACAACAAAAGTAACCATCCTATGAAAGCTCCAGGAAGAGGTGGAGCTTACCAACTCACAGCTGAACCCCAAAATCCTAGCGGAGGGGTCGATCAGAGTCCCTACCTGGACCTGCACGCACGAAACAAAAATGCAGTGTCCCCAGGCAACGGGACATCAGTACGAATGAAAATGTACTGGTATGTAAGGCAGAAAGTAGAACCATACATAGCTGATGTAAAAAGGGTAATAGAGATACCACCTGACACTGAAACTCTGATAGCCTCCATGGCTGACATCCGACCTCATAGTAATCAAATATGCATGGTATGCTCTCTTAATCGTATGTCGTGAATACATATATATTGATGCAAATGCATGACATAGCAATGGCGGTCTCTCCTGGTAGCTAACCGGTATCATATTGCAAAATTGTGGCCATCTGTACAATATATATAATCTTTCGGGCAAATAGGCCCCTTACCTACGATTATAGCTCAAAGTCCATGCATAATATGCCATTGATATGAACTTTGAATGCACATAATAGGCCATAACAAGAACTTAGCCAATCTTGGCTCATTGGTACTCTTATTCTCATAATCTCATAATCACCTTCGTATCGCATACAAATGTCTCGGGGAACCTCATATGTTTTTTTTGAATAAGCTTGAAAACTTAACTCGACTTTTAGAAAGGTAAATTAACTCTGAAGATGTTCAAAAAGCTTAAGGTGCTTCACTTAGTCCTTATACCTGATTTCTTGATAATTAGTAAAAGCAAGTATTTCAAAAATCAAGTGTTTTAGTAGTTTAAACATAAAAATTATATTTGAGATTTTTGGAAATCGACGTATCACTTTAGAGATTTTAAAATACACTTTAACAAGGAAGAAGGGCTGATCGCAAATAGGAAATGCCTTTATTTTTAAGTCACACAACCCAAAGACGAATAAGAATTCATATATATGGACATATAGTTAAGAAAGCCGATAAAATGACATATATATATGTCGGATACCCTATTTAACCGAACAAGTGAAATATCAACCTAATAGCATCATAAAAATACTTCAGCTACGATCCTAATGCCTTTCACAGAATGTCTTTCTAGCAATGGAATAGTAAAATATTACATTTGGCGTCTTAGGAATTTCCCAGAATTCGTGCTAAAAGGAAAGACGGAGCTTAGCCTTAACATACCTTTGCAATCTTCTCTCCAATCGTCAACCAATCTCAATATGATCTTCTTACGTCACAATGAGAACCCGACTTTGTCGTCATCATATAAGAATTGTAACTCTCATACTTCAAAACCAATATTCTACAAGAAAACGGACAGCACCTCCCCTGTTTTTACTACATCCCATATGCTACCAAAGGTCCCCAAATAGCCCAAACGACAACAATATAATTCACAATAAACTCTCCGATTAGTTCAACAATCATTTTGAGCGGCAAGCTCGATTGGAATCCGTATAACCCATATCACACCTTATAGACTTCTTACATTAACTTAACAACATCATTAATATGATAATGAAGTAATTCATCAATGATTTCATCCTTATACCGTATATTTTTATGAAAGGAAACAATCCACAACTCCAGCTTTCTTAAATTGGCAACTTTATTCACTAGTTCATGTCTAGTCCAGCCATTTAACTTAAAATACATCAATACAACCTTAAGCACCTGTAAGAACATAATATACACACCTCCGACAGTAGCTTCAAGTTGAAATCCAAGTTATATTAAGCTTACAACAACCCTCAATGACAATACAACACCATAAAAGTGACTTAAGCTAATCCAAGTATTATCTTGTAGTTTATTATCCTAAAACTTAACCAACATACAAACAAGCTTAAGCATAATTAGTAGGTTGTTATACTCATCTTAACCAATAGCAAAAACTTTAAATTTCAGAAAAACACAGCCCAACTATCCTCAATGACAACACAACCTCAAAGAAGTGTTATTCTTCACGAGAACTAACTTTTGATGTTGAAATATGGCGTAATCAATTTGAAATACTTGAAATAACCTAGGGTTGATATGAAAATCATAGGAGAGTATTTCACATTACATAAACCACTTAAAAGAACATCCCACACGAGCAGGAACCGCCCAAAATTCAGCAACAACAAGAAGAACAAGAAACTTACTAGCGCGACGGGATTCCCGACACTTGATGTGTGTTGTTTGCCCTTTGTTTGGGTCTTGGATCATGAGAGAAACTTGAGAGAGTGTTTTGAGGGTTCTAAGGTCTGAATATACTGAAAAAGAATGACTAAAGACGGGTTTGAGGCATCTTATATATATCCATATGTCTTAAACCGCCTATGTGGGTCCCATAGAGAGCTCCTTGGCGCAGTCTCGCTAAAACGCAAATATCTTTCTACTCCGATGTCGTATAGACAAACGGTTTAATGCGTTGGAATCTAGACTCATAGATATTCAATTTGGTTGGTATATCATCCAATAATTCCAAGTATATTGAATGAAAACTCAGTAACAGTTGACCTAATATTCAGCACATTATGAATGTAACTTGTGAAGACCTTTGCCAACTTTTGTTCCACAACTTGCTTTACTTCAAAACGTAGCACACGACTATCATACGACAAAAATAACTCATAGAATAACCTCCTTATCACGTTAAGATTGCCTCACCCTAAAGTACATGTTATAACATTCCAAACTTGTTGACCTTCGATGAAACTTATTATCTTCAATTGGTTTAACTTCTAAGATTTCCAACCCTCTTGGTACTCGTTATTCATGATCTTAAATATTTGTAACCTCCAAGGTAACATGATTAACTTACTTTATATGCTTCTAAATATAATTTTAATTCCGATTTTACATCAATTGACTTACGACGTACTCTCACGTACGAAAACATGGGGTGTAACATCATTCCCCCCTTTGGAACATTCGTCCTCGAATGTTGGCTAATGCACTTATCCGTATCTTAAGAAATAGCTCTTACGAATACTTTAATATTGTCTCTTCCATCTAGGGAGTTGTTCGGTGAATAAATCCAAAGGCTAGGGCATCCCCCTCTTTAGTCCTCTTTCTCACTCCACGACTTGTGGTCGAAATTCTTCCAATCTCGTCATTGTTTCTACCTTCTTTCATGCAGCCCGGACGATTCTAACCTTGAATGTGAACCAATGTGACTCTTATCTCCTTTTTTTTCTTATTAGCTTTTAACCAATCTTTAGGATTCACTTTGCGAACATATATAGTACTATGACAAGCTGTCTCTTTGGGAATCTATAGGTGTACTAAAGTTCTTTGATTGGTACTTTTTTTTGAACTTACAACTATTGCTATATCTTGCTTAATGGCCTCAGTTATCTATGCTTATGGCTTTACCACAACTAGTTAGGTCATACTATACTATAACTCTTACTTCAGTTTATTATTATTGAGGTCTGCTACCCAGCTTCAGGTTATTCTCTCGTTGCTTATATTATATGTACAAATCTAAGTCATTTAATGCTTTCTTATTACTATTCATCTTAATAATGAATACCTAATCTCATTTCATATTTGTAACTTTCATCCTTCTATTGTTGATTCACCTTACTGTCCATCTATAATCTACCTCTAATAATTTGAAACGTCTTATGTAATATATCATCACTAGGGCTCACGTCTAATCAGGGAACATCTGAAGTGATTTTCCTAATCCACTTAGGGACGATACTATACTCCAATAATTGTATTTCATAGCATCCCAATGAGATTCATCTTATGGGGGTATTCTAATCCCGTGTAGTTCACGAAATACTTGTTCTCAAAATCATTACCCAATCAAAGGCCTAAACGTCATCCTCTTATCATTTATCACAATTACACCCTTACTTTACTACCAGGGTAGCATTCTATCTCTTCTAAATGCTTCTTGTTTTAAACTCATTTGAGTTCAATTATGCTACACTGAGCGTTTTATAACTTTATGGAAACCATCATCTCTCTTGTTTTGTTTGGTTTAATCCCGAGGACTTACCTATTATCGTCACCTTCTCACTCACCTTTTCTCATCCTTAATACGGTCTAGCTAAAACCTTGTTTCTCTACTATACTTTAGCTTGCGACCTACGCATATCTACTTATACTACTCGTAACCTTCCTTTCATCATATTAGCACCATAGACTTCCTTTCATGCTTTCTCAGTTGTCACGACCCAAAATCGGTCCAGGTCGTGATGGCGCCTAACGGCAAGATTAATCAAGCCAACGAACAACAATAACAATGAAAATGCGGAATACAATGACAACATGGGGTAAGGCCGTAGAAACAAGCTGAACCACATCTAGGCCCAATACATATACAACCCCGATAACTACAACAAGTGTGTGCCAGGACTAGTGTGACAGTGTCAACGGGCAGCTACATAGATACAACAGCAGAAATACATATACAAAATATACAAGCCGCAGTCTAGAACAAAAGACTGAGCAAAAATGAAACTGGGAGGCTCCAGAGGTGCTGTCAGGAAAACGCCAAGAAGACAGCTCACCGTATGGAGCGACGCCGCGGTCAGTATCTATCAACAAGCGGACGACCAGACGGACCAGCCTCAGTACCTGCACAGTAAAGTGTAGAAAAAGAAAGAAAATGCAGCATGAGTACATATAAACGAATATATACCCAGTGAGTATCCCGTCTAAACACGTAAATAGTAGGGACTAGAGGTAGAATACATACTCACTAAGGTACAGTACATAAATAAATAAATAAGGTACATACTGAGCAGTAAATCATGTGAGAAAATACATCCATCATACGAACATGTAAACAACAACAGTAACTGATCTCAAACATGATCTTTCTTTTTAAGCTGTTCATAGTTGTATTGCTTTTTCTCTTTTTCATTATCCGAAATGACTTACCTTTATTCTCAATTGTTCACTTTCCAGTACACTGTATTGTTTCTCAACTCACCCTCGTACGATCCCAACTCAATGCAAATGCGGGTGAATACAATGCGTATATATATATAACCGACACGGACAAGAATATCGGCCGAAGTCATAAGGGTGGGTCATAAGGACTGACTCGGTCATAAAGCTCCACACGTTCGCGAATCATACATGCGACCCGTGCGCTGACTCGATAGTGATAAGCTCCCCACGATCGCGAATCATACCTGCGACTCGTGTGCTGACTCGATAATGATAAGCTCCCCAC
>ML271613.1:104792-157566 GCA_005239495.1 Nicotiana undulata | reverse complement strand
GGGGTCTTGATGCACTGTGTGATCGCATCTTCTACTCCGCGATCGCATAGTGTAGTAGGCAGGTCAGAGGGGTGTGTTTGGGGGTAAATGGTCAGTACGGTCGCGACTTTGGTTCCGCGATCGCATAGAGTGAGGCTGTATAGTTCTGCGGTCGCATAGACCATTCTGCGATCGCGTAGGGTTAGCCAGGGGTCCTCTTCTGCGATCGCAGAGTACATTTTCCGCCCAGCTATTTAATTCCCCCAAAACAGAACACACTTACAGGATTTTCATTTTTTTCATCATTCTCTTCTTCCTCCAACCCCCATTGACGACTTCCAAGCTAGTTTTCCTCCATAACCATTTGGGTAAGTGGTTTTAACCTCAATTTCCTCCATTTTCCTTCACTAATCACTAGAATCTAGGCCTAAAATCATGAAATTAAAGGTAGAAATTAGGGGTTTTGGGTAGAGTTAGGGTTTATGGGATTTTTGAGAATTCAACCTCAATTTGGGATCAGATTTCAAACAAATTGTATATTCTGCCTTATGGGGGAATGGGTGATCGGGTTTTGGTCCGAGCCTTGTGTTTGGACCAAGCGGCCCGGGGTCGAATTTTGGTATTTTTGGAAGAATGTTGGGAAATGTATAATTAGGCTTTGGACTAAGTTATTGAGTAATTATTGGTGTTATTAAGTTAACGATGTCTAGATATTATCGTTTCGGAGTCGGATTCGAGAAGAAAGGCAGTGTTAGAGGCTTGACTTGCATTTTGGACTAGAGATAAGTGTCTTGCCTAACTTTGGTGAGGGAATAGGTATTGAGTCCTATGTGCTACGTGTTTTATCATGTTCAATGCATAGGTGAGGTGACGAGTACCTATGCATTGTGTGTCTAGCATGCCCGTGAGTCCATTTTTGGTTAATTACGTGTTATTACTTCCATGATCATTGTGTTATGAAGTAGTTGCTTTTGGGAAGTTGTTTAACTGTTGAGAATACTTGTGTAAGAATTGTGTTATGATAGCCTAGCTGAGGTCCCAATTCATTAAGTTATGTTCTCGTAATGATTTGGTTATAGGTGAGACCCTTGCCGGGCAAATATGTTTATTTTGGTTGATATCCCCCCTTGCTGGGGTGGTTATGAATTGAATTATCTGTAGTTGATTTTCCTTGCGAAGTTGTTATTTGTTGTTGATATTACTTGGGTGAGGAAGAGAGTAAAGCACGAAGGATGATGTCGTGCCATTCATCCATATCATTCATATCAGTTATTCAATTATTGCATTGTGAGGAAGAGAGTAAAAGCACGAAGGGAGATGCAGTGCCATTTATTCCATTTATTCATTATTGCACTGTGAGGAAGAGAGTAAAGCACGAAGGGTGATGCTGTGCCATTCATTTCATATATTTACTTGTTGCATCGTGAGGACGAGAGTAAAAGTACGAAGGGTGATATCGTGCCATTCATTTATCTGTTTATTTATTGTATTCGATATCCACTTTGGTTCTTACTTGTTGCCCCCTTATTTGTCCCCGTACTACTTGATTAACTGTTTAATTTCTGTTATTTTCCTGCTATATTTGTGTAGAACTGTACAGGTAGATTATCATTGTCGTGTCTAGCCTCGTCACTACTTTGCCGAGGTTAGGCTCGGCACTTACTCAGTACATGGGGTCGGTTGTACTGATGCTACACATGCACTTCTTTATGTTGTACAGATCCCGCAGCCGGACCAGTGGACACTGATAGAGGGAGTATCCTTCAGTCCACATCAGAGATTTCAAGGTAGACCCGCAGACGTTCGTGGGCCTTGGCGTCTCCTCTATCCTTATCATTCTATCATGTCTTGTTTTTCTCCTAGTTCTGAGACAGTTTATGTATTATTTCTTCAGACATTGTATTTAGCAATCTTGTAGACAGTTCGTGAGTTAGTGACACTAGGTTTTCGGATTATTGCAAACGGATTGTATTTTTGTTATTATCACTTAGTACTGAATTTATCTAATTTCATATTTTAAACTATAAATTGTTTCTAGTTATTTCTGTTAAATCCGTGTTAATATGTTAGTGTAATTTTACACGTTGGCTTGTCTAGCGGGTTCAACATTAGACGCAGTCATGGCCGGAAGGTGGGATTTCAGGTCGTGATCGGAAAACATTGGGGTAAGTGTTACTTATACTATATTGATTATATTTCATGATTCCATACTCATCTTCATCATGAATCCATGAATTTATTAAAGAATTTTTTTTTTTAGAAAATCATTCAAAAACAAAAATTTAAGATTTGAAAGCCAATCCGATGTCGGAATTCGATAATTTTTGCACGGTTGAACTTATATCAGAATGGATTGTCGGATTTCGTGAGGTTCGGCAGTTTCTGAGACGTGGGCCCGAGGGAAATTATGTGAACTTTTCGAGCGGAGTTGGGAATTTATATAAATTGAATTGTTATAAGTATTAGAGTATATTTTCATTGGTTTGCCCATTATTTGGATAGTTTTGGGGCATTTGTGCATCAGTTTGAGTCGTCGGAAGGGCTTGGAAGCGGTTATAAAATTTCGGAGCGAGGTAAGTCTCCTTTCTAACTTGGTGAGGGGGAATTTTCCCCATAGGTGAACTAAATGAATACATGCCATTAATTGCGGGGGTTATTTGCGCACGAGGTGACGGGAGTACGTGCATAGCTACTAATATGCTTATGTCCGGGTAGTCTAGGACCCACTAGCATGCCTTAGTTGTTGTACTTGTGATCTTGCCAGTAATATTAGACCGCTAATATGATCGAAATAGTAATTGAATACCGAAGAAGGTTAGAGTTTATTTTTCCTAATCATTTAGAGAGAGAATTTATTTTTCCTTGCGTAATTGTGTTTCGGACGGATTTGTAATATTTGAAAACCTCTCCACACGTGGCAAATGAATTTGTAGAAATGATTTGTATACTATTCACCTAAAGAGAATTTTATCATTTTCTTGAGAAGTTGTTTTCTTGACAAAAATGTGGATCTATTATGTGAATACGTGTACATATGAGCACCTTAGTTGCATGTATGATTCGCGAGCATGTTAGCCTTATTATTATTAATATGTTGACCACGTCACATGATTGATTTGCGAGCGGGGAAAATAGGTGCATCTATGGTTCCAGCCGTTCGACCCTCGGCAGTGCACAATTTATTATTGTTGGTCGGCGCCGTTCGACCCTCGGCATTTCCTTGTGCATGATAAATGCTGCTTATTTCCTGTGAATTATACTTGTTTATTGGCCTAAGGAGTTTTGAGTTGCCAACTAAAATGAAGAAGAATTGATGTGTAAAATGTGAAATAAGTTGATATTTCTTATCTCTGCTCATTATTTAATTGCCTATGATACTAAATGCTTAGCACCACACTTGATTATATTTAATCGACTTATAGAAAGTGTCTAATTCGAACTCTCGTCACTACCTCTCTAAGGTTAGGCGGGATACTTATTGAGTACACGTTATTTTCGTACTCATGCTACACTTGTTGTGCATTTTGTTGCACATGTACTTTCATAGCGATGAGGCTGGTTTGGATACTTAGGCGAGCTGCATCATCCGGAGGCGATCCACATCAGGCAGAGTCTTCCTCTATGTATTGTATTTATTTTATTCTAAAGTCCTTTCCAACTTGTATTTCGGACAAGCTTTGTAGTATTTAGTAAAAAGTCTTAGAAATTGCTCATGTACTTATGACACCGGGTTCTGGGATGTATTTGGGATGTATTTTATTAAAGTGGAAAATAGACTGTTGTTGTTACTTAATTGGATTTCATCTAGTTATTATGTATTAAAGTGAAAGGTATCAATTTTGGAAATGTTGAAACAGGAATTTATTTTAAATTAGTTAATGATTGGCTTGCCTGACAGTGGTGTCTGGCGCCATCACGACCTTATGGATTTTGGGTCGTGACAACTTGGTATCAGAGCTCTAGGTTTCCTTAGGTTTCACGAGTCATGAGCAAGTCTAGTAGAGTCTTGCGGATCGGTACAGAGACGTCTGTACTTATCTTCGAGAGGCTACATGGCTGTTAGGAGTACTTCCTTTCTTGATTCCTCATCGTGCGATTCGATTCCTTTAAGGCTCATGCCTATGTGTTTCTTCCCACTCAAACTTACGCGTCGCGAAACGCTTTCCATGAATCGAGGAATTTAGGAATTTAATGGTGCTACGGATATCGTGCGTGATGTTTTCCATGCGTAGTTGGTTGGGGCTGTTGTCGTTGCTCTACAAAAGGATATTATGCTGTATCAGCTAGGTAATTGTGTTTCTGAGAGATTTGAGGCTATGCTTAGGTGGTTATGAAACTTATGATTGGTTATCGCGCGGTGTTGGTATGGTGGTAGGATGCTTTCCCATACGTCGGGGCAATGAAGGACTTGGAAGAAGTTCTTCTCAGGGCATGATTCTAAGATTTCAGTATTTGATTTTCGGCGGGAGAAAGGCAATTGGACTATAAATGTTCAAGTTTTGTTAATAAAGTAATAAGACTTGGTGTTATCAAGCGAGGTGGAGTTTTCATCTGTGATGTGGTATCGCTGTTTTTGATCGAATAAAATGTGTTAAGTTCGTCGGTGCTATGGTTTCTTCGGTTGCATGGGGTCAGAGTATTGTGAAGAAGTATTGAAGAAGCGGCTGTCAGAGACCGTGAGGTGCGGTGGTTCAGTATTGGATAAGTATTGATAATGAAGGCAGCTCGAGAAAGATGATCTTTGGAGAGTTTGAAGTTGTGGTGAACTGCTGGTTTAAGAACTATAGAGAATGGTATTGAATTGAGGCAACAATTGAGCTGCATATGATGAAGGATGATATGTGAAAAGTGCTAGGCAGTGGTTCCATTTCTAGGAGGCCAGGTGTAAGAAGCGGAAGTCGAGTAGTCGCGTAGAGGGGGAGTTTGACCAAAGTGGGAGAACGACAGCATAATGGTGAATTAGAAGATATTGTAGCGCATTCAGTAGATGTCCATGAGGAGCGGACGGACTAGTAAAGTTGGGGAATGAGAAAAATCTTAGGATGGGGTATTGATGTTGTAGAGAGTGTGCAGTACAACGTCATTGGAAGGTGTAAGATGTAATTTCCACAGGTGGGTTAACTCATGTGAACATGTTAGCGGTCGTGCGGTTGGCAAGTTTCTGCAGAGAATTCTAGTGGCTATTCGGTAAGAGGCCGAATATGTGAATGATGCTAGAGAATTTGAGTATTCATGGGATGCTAGCAGGGGAATTTAGAAGAATTTGACGGGTTGGTTGAGCAAAATCGTGTCAGTAATGAAGAAAGAATTTTGGTGGGTTCCAAAGTGGTGCAAGGAGTAACTTCAGGCTAAGTGGGAGAGTCCCACCGCCTGCAATTGGGTTGCAGGATTATCTTCTCACGGGGTTACGTATTATTGGCGTATTGGCAAGTTATTATAACTAAGGGGAAATGAGTGGAATGGTAATTGCGCATGGGATTTGATGAAGGTGTGCAAGAGTTGGCCCTATTGGACCAAGGTTAGGCTTTGGAAGATTCAGAATGTATGCTTAATGCAGAGGCGAGTTGTAAGGGAAGTGACCCAGTCACGTTCTTCATTGATAGGGTGTTCGTGTGCTAGAAGAGCCTTGGAGTTGATTGTAATCGGGACCAAGTCGGAGTGGGTGGCTCTTAATAACAGTCCTAGAGAATTCAAAGGTTAAAATGCGGTGCTTAAGGATTTTAAGCCCTCAACATGGTTAAGAATTTAGCTTTTGCAGAGATCGTGATAGGAGGCTCAGAATGTTCCATGTATCTTCGTATTGCAATGCAACATTTGAGGGTATGAGATGACCCGCGGGATTTGAGACAGCATGGTCTCGTGATATTAGGTCACTCAAGAGGAGTGTGGATATGGGTTCACAATGTTTTGGATGAAGCTATCGTTATTCTAAGTCAAGTTAAGGATAAATAAGAAGAAGATAGATTGGTTGGCCATGGTTCAAATGGAACATGTACGGCAGTGATCAGTTCCTTCAGTGTGATTAAATTATGCATGTGGTTTGTTCCAGTGTGCGCGAGGATTGTCGGCCGCCGTAATAGATCGTAATTGGAAGCATTCAAGTATTATGGCTTGTCATGTGTAGGCGGATCCCGGAAGGATCATGGGGGTATATACTATACCCTAAGGATTTGCCTATTTTGTGATTATAAGAATTCACTCGTGTGTTGTTATGGTTCTCTTGAATTGAGGTGAGAAAAGAAAAGAAAAGGTTTTTATATGAAGGGGTGTTCACCCTATTAGTGGTTCAAGAGTTATTATGGAATTCCTACGCTATCTCATATTGGCATGCAGGTGCAGTAAGTAGTATGTAATTGGACGTAAGGATCAAGATTGTGGTTCAGTGTTGACAAGGATATCATGAGTTCGGGTGAGCAAGAAAAAGGTATTTGAATGTCTAGAGTAAGATGGTGTTGTCTCCAGTGTCACCTGAGATCGGTGTTTGGTGAAAGAGGCTTGTACCCTGGTTATGGGTTCTTGATTTGTCTTACAACGTTAGTGTGGTCGGTGGTATGGATGTACAAACTTGTTACCTTGCGTGGAAGGTCATGGGAGCATGACCACGGGAAGATTGTACCAATGTGACATGTAGTCACCTGATTGATTGAAGATTTAGACCAAGTATAAGGAAGTGAAATATTGCTTATTTGAGAATGTATGTCTGGAAGGCGTTTAGTTCAGTTGGTTGTGGATTGTGGGGTGTTTGTCCCGGCTATGATGGTTGTTCTTGCGTGTTATGAGAGGAAGTGGGTTATTATGGACCCAGGTAAAGCTATTAGCCTAGTTCAGTGTGAGCGGAATCGGCTTGAAGTGTGTGAAAGGATTTAAACATACTTATGGGCCCCATGTGAGTCAGAAGTGTTCATTTCAGTTTAGCGCTCCTCAAGGAGGGGTGTTGGAATGTCAGATGTTGTTCCGTCTTCGTCAAATTCATGTGATATTATGATTTTGCCGTGTGAGTTGTGAAATGACTTGATAATTTCTAATGTGTTGAGTTTCCGCGTAGTGATGAGGTTATGTGAGCAGGGTGGCCCTTGAGATTCAGATTTTATATAGCACCTCAGTTGTGCTTGAGTTTGTAGCATATGGCTTTATCAGTCTCCCCAGAATGGTATTATGCACTTGGCGCGCTTGTGTCAGGTATGCAGTGATTTGTATTAGTGAGCAATTCAGCTCCGTGTGTATCTCCTTATGTAAGTTTCCTGATAGGATCGGGTGGCACGCCGCCACGGGTATGCTATTTGAATCAGGTTGCACGCCGCAACAGTGTGATGTTGAGTACTGTTCCCTATAATTATTTTTCCTGTGTTTTGCTTCCTATTTTCTGAGGAAAGTTCATATTAGTTGCGTGAGTCGAGTAGTCCCTTCCTGAGTCATTTCCTTAAGTATCATGTTCGAGTTGTGGCCTATTGGCGCATTGTGGCATCGTGTGAGACTGTTGGTCACGTCTGGGGGATTGGTTGTCTGAGCAGCTCATACTGGGTGAGACGAGAGTATTGGATCAGGTCTCAGTGCGATAAGATTTTGTGAAGTATGGTAAAGAACAAATACTAGTATTTGGGTAGTAATGAGGTGATGATTTTAGTAAAAAAGGAGAGAATCAATGTTTGGTTAACTCTACAATTGGTTAGAAATTTCTACACATCTCCTCCGTTGTGGTGGTATCGTCAGCATTGTAGCAGGATGTATATGTATATCAGCAGATGCATTGGGAGCATCAGAGTCGTGAATTTTGGCTATTAAGGTTCAAGGAGTGTCATTGTGGTTAGATGATGAATTATGCGGTGCATGGTGCTAATTCAGCAAAGGTACGCAGTCGTGTTTTGGTACCTCCTGTGGTAGTTGATACATTGTTTATATATTGGAAACAAGCCTGGCAGGGATTTCGGATGTTGAAAACCTGGTTCTAAGGCCCATTTGCCTAAATAAAAGAGGATGTTTTCAGAATTGTTCGAGCAAGTGTACTCAACTGGGTTGTGGCAGCACGGTCAGGTACACGCGGTGTTAAACAGTGATTTCAGATAACTCAAGAGGAGTTCTTGGCACGTTCGAGGACGAACGTCTGTTTAAGTGGGGGAGAATGTAACGACCCGACCGATCGTTTTGAGCTCTAGCGCTTCGTTCAACGGTTGAAAGTCATGAACAACTTCATTTAGGGTATTATGACTTGTGCGTACAATCGTAATTGAAATTCGGGATGTTTGGAGTCAAATTGGAAAGTAAATTCCCATTTTAGAAGCCTTAAGTTGGAAGAATTGACTAAGAATGGAGTTTGGAGTAAACGACCTCGGAATCGGGATTTAAAGGTTCCAACAAGTTCATATGACAATTTCGGACTTGGGCGTGTGTCGGATCGGGTTTTGGATAACCTGGGAGCGTTTCGGCGTATATTATGGAAGTTAGCATTTTAGAAGGAATTTCATAAGTATGGGTTGAAATACATTTCAGTGATATAGATGTCCGTTTGGGATTCCGAGTCTGGGAATAGCTCCGTATGGAAATTCTGGAGTTGAGAGCGCGATCGGAAGTGAATTCGGAGGTCCGTAGGTCATTTGGCTAAAGATAGAAATTTGAAGGTTTTTGAGAAGTTTGACTTTTTTATATCGGGGTCGGATTCCAATTCTGAAAGTTGGAGCAGGTTCGTAATGTCGAATATGACTTGCGTGCAAAATTTGGGTCAATCGAACGTGATTTGATAAGTTTCGGCATCGAATGTAGAAGTTTCAAGTTCTAATTAAGCTTGAATTGGGGTGCGATTCATGATTTCGACGTTGTTTGATGTGATTTGAGGTCTCGAGCGAGTTTGTATCGTGTTTTGGGACATGTTGGTATAATCGGTTGAGGTCCCGAGGGCCTCGGGTGGATTTTGGAAGGTTAACGAAATGAATTTCGGATAAAAAAAATACGAAAAACTGCAGAAAATTTCTGCTGCACTTTTGGACAGCAGCTAGGTGCATCATGAAGCTGATTTTGGAGGCATATATATCAAAATCTATAGGGAATCTGAAAAGTTGCAAAACATGAAAGTTATAGACCTTTCATTGTAGTTTCCAGAAAGATAAACTATTAACCATTTGGATATTTGTACATAAAGTTATGATTGATTAAATGAAGGCTGGTAAAGCTGTTTTTGCATTCCCCCCAGAAATTTCTGATGCGAGGAACCTACTTTGGAAGCTTATATCTTGAAATATATAAAGGATCTGAAAATTTGGTAAACAATAACGTTGTAGCCCTTGCAATCTAGTTTTCAGAAAGTTAAACCATTCATCATTTGGACATTTGTACTGAAAGTTATGATCGATTGAGCAGGGGCTGGTAAAGCTGTTTCTAGTGGACTTTTAGTACGAAAATGGACTTTTAGTGACGGCTTGGCAGAAACTTAAAGGACCAAAAATGCTCATTTCCTTCATTTCGTTTTGGATTTTTAGAGCACGGTTCCTGGGCGATTTTAGGGCGATTTTCACGGGAAAACATTGGGGTTAGTGTTCCTTATCCTATATTGATTATATTTCATGATTCCATACTCATCTACATCATGAATCCATGAATTTATTAAAGAAAAATTTGGTTTTTAGCAAATCTTCCAAAAATAAAAATTTAAAATTTGAAAGCCAATCTGATGTTGGAATTCGATAATTTTTGCATGGTTGAACTTGTATTGGAATGGGTTGTCGCATTTTATGAGTTTCGTCAGTTTCTGAGACGTGGGCCCGAGGGCAATTTTGTCAACTTTTCGAGCGGAGTTGGGAATTTATATAAATTGAATTGTTATAAGTATTGGAGTATATTTTCATTAGTTTGCCCGTTATTTGGATAGTTTTGGGGCGTTGTGCATCAATTTGAGTCGTCGGAAGGGCTTGAAAATAGGTGAACTAAATGAATACATGCCATTAATTGCGGGGGCTACGTGCGCACGAGGTGACGGGAGTCCGTGCGTGGCTACTAATATGCTTATGTCCGGATAGTCTTGGACCCACTAGCATGCCTTACTTGTTGTACTTGTGATTTTGCCAGTAATATTAGACCGCTAATATGATCGAAATAGTAATTGAATACCGAAGAAGGTTAGAGTTCATTTTTCTTAATCATTTAGAAAGAGAATTTATTTTTCCTTGCGTAATTGTGTTCCGGACGGATTTGTAATATTTGAAAACCTCGCCATACGTGGCAAATGAATTTCCAGAAATGATTTGTATACTATTCACCTAAAGAAAATTTTATCATTTTCTTGAGAAGTTGTTTTCTTGACAAAAATGTTGATCTATTATGTGAATACGTGTACATATGAGCACCTTAGTCGCAAGTATGATTCGCGAGCAAGTTAGCCTTATTAATATTATTATTATGTTGACCGCGTCGCATGATTGGTTCGCGAGCGGTGAAATAGGTGCATCTATGGTCTGAGCCGTTCGACCCTCGGCAGTGCACATTTTATTATTGTTTGTCCGCGCCGTTTGACCCTCGGCATTTCCTTGCGCATGATAAATGCTGCTTATTTCCTGTGAATTATACTTGTTTATTGGCCTAAGGAGTTTTGAGTTGCCAGCTAAAATGAAGAAGAATTGATGTGTAAAATGTGAAATAAGTTGATATTTCTTATCTCTGCTCATTATTTAATTGCCTATGATACTAAATGCTTAGCACTCACTTGATTATATTTAATCGACTTATAGAAAGTGTCTAATTCGACCTCTCCTCACTACCTCTCTAAGGTTAGGCGGGATACCTACTGAGTACACGTTGTTTTCGTACTCATGCTACACTTGCTGTGCATTTTGTTGCACAAGTACTTTCATAGCGATGAGGCTGGGTTGGAGACTTAGGCGAGCTGCATCATCCGGAGGCGATCCGCAGCCGGCAGAGTCTTCCTCTATGTATTGTATTTATTTTATTCTAAAGTCCTTTCCAACTTGTATTTCGGACAAGCTTTGTAGTATTTAGTAAAAAGTCTTAGAAATTGCTCATGTACTTGTAACACCGGGTTCTAGGATGTATTTGGGATGTATTTTATTAAAGTGGAAAATAGACTGTTGTTGTTACTTAATTGGATTTCATCTAGTTATTATGTATTAAAGTGAAAGGTAACGATTTTGAAATGTTGAAACATGAATTTATTTTAAATTAGTTAATGATTGGCTTGCCTGATAGTGGTGTCTGGCGCCATCACGACATTATGGATTTTGGGTCGTGACAACTTGGTATTAGAGCTCTAGGTTTCCTTAGGTTTCATGAGTCATGAGCAAGTCTAGTAGAGTCTTGCGGATCGGTACGGAGACGTCTGTACTTATCTTCGAGAGGCTACCTGGCTGTTAGGAGTACTTCCTTTCTTGATTCCTCATCGTGCGATTCGATTCCTTTAAGGCTCATGCCTATGTGTTTCTTCCCACTCAATCTTACTCGTCGCTAAGCGCTTGCCATGAATCGAGGAATTTAGGAATTTAATGGTGCTACGGATATGGTGCGTGATGTTTTCCATGCTTAGTTGGTTGGGTCTATTGTCGTTGCTCTGCGAAAGGATATTATGCTGTATCAGCTGGGTAATTGTGTTTCTGAGAGCTTTGAGGCTATGCTCAGGTGGTTTTGAAACTTACGATTGGTTATCGCGTGGTGTTGGTATGGTGGTAGGATGCTTGCCCATACGTCGAGGCAATGAAGGACTTGGAAGAAGTTCTTCTCAGGGCATGATTCCGAGATTTCAATATTTGATTTCCGGCGGGAGAAAGGCAATTGGACTATAAATGTTCAAGTTTTGTTAATAAAGTAATAAGACTTGGTATTATCAAGCGAGGTGGAGTTTTCATCTGTGATGTGGTATCGCTGTTTTTGATCGAATAGAATGTGTTAAGTTCGTCGGTGCTATGGTTCTTCGGTTGCATGGGGTCAGAGTATTGTGAAGAAGTATTGAAGAAACGGCTGTCAGAGAGCGTGAGGTGCGGTGGTTCAGTATTGGATAAGTATTGATAATGAAGGCAACTCGAGAAAGATGATCTTCGTAGAGTTTGAAGTTGTGGTGAGCTGCTGGTTTAAGAACTACAGAGAATGGTATTGAATTGAGGCATCAATTGAGCTGCATACGATGACAATACTATTAACTATTGAGAAGGTTTCTAATCTTATAAAAATAATAAGAATTTAAATTTATGTTGTGGTCAAAATAAATTTTGTATTACTAAGATAGTTTTATTCCCTTTATATTGATCATGTAGTTGTTCGTGAAAAAATAATTGATTATAGAAATTAGTATATCATGATAGGCTCAACGGTGAGTCCAATTGGCTTATTATGCCATTGTATGAGAATAAGACATTTGGTTTGATTTGTGGTGCACAATGATGATAAGAGTTGGTTCAAGTCCCAACTCATTATGACATAACATGCCTTTATATGGGTAAGACATTGGGTTTGAGTCCCAATGCACCTTATTGATTATATAATGATGACTAATAAAAATAATAATTTTTCATGAAAATAGCATGAAGCTTGTCCCACTTAATTTGCTCCATTCTTGAAGTGAATGTGATAGCGGTGCATAATAAGTCTATATGAAGACAAGTGGTTGACCAATGAACGTGGGTGTACCAAAGACCAAAATAATATAGTCATCATTATGGTAAATGTAAAAAGGAGAACAGTAAGGGTTCTCAAAATAATCATTCAAAGGTGAAGAAATTGTGTATCAATATGATCTGGAAATATGAGGCACACTCAGACGATTTTAGTCCATTTTTTGAAAGAATGCGACTTGTGATAAGCATTGTAAATGCATGCTCATTCCTGAAAGTGAATGTGAAGATATATATATATATGCATAAGAATGTGCTTATGCATGATTATATAAATACCACAACTCACCTCTAAGGGAGGTTTGAGAGAAATAAAGAAAATTAATATTATAATGTGGTTACATGAATATGTCATTGGTCGCGTACTTGTGGTACGCCAAAAAATATTATGTCATGCCTTATAAAAGGTTATTAAAGGCAAACTTAAAGCAATAAATGGTTTTGCTTATGATGACTTCGACCGTGACAATTATTATGATATGATTTTCTCCGTGAAGGAGATATTTACCATATGGATGGTGTGACAAAAGATCTTGTAGTACAAAATCAATTACGAGCTCCGGAAGAGCGAATTTGTTACTACCCAGATTAATGAAATTATTCTTGACATTAATATTGTAGTATGTCTCGAAAGAAAATTTTGAGTTTCAAATGTATTAGCCAAAGTGGTTGGCATATTGAGACTATAAACGAAAGGAAGATTGAATATCTTCATATTACTATAATCATACGCGTAAAAATGAAATGTTACCGATTTTTTGTTTATTTGTACTGCAGATGTATAAGCATGACGATGGAATCACATGCCACAGTAAATTAAATGTTTACTGAAACAAATATTAGTTGGCATGACCGGTTGGCCATCCCGGTTCAATTATGATGCGAAAATTGATTGAGAATTACATTAGCATATATTGAAGAAATCGAAGGTTCTTCAAGAATTCTCTTGTGCTGCTTATTCTCTTGATATACCAGCTAGGATTGGGATTAAATCCCTAATTTATGGAACGAATAAAAGGTAATATATTTATGGGCCCAATCACCTGCCATGTGGGCCGTTTACTATAATATGATTTTGAAAGATGCATCTATTATATGGTCACATGTGCGTTTGTTGTCAACTTTCAGTGTGAAATTTGCAAGGTTGATTGCTCAAATTGTTAGAGCACACTCCAGAATATAAACTATGATAATTTATCTTGATAATGCTAGTTTAAATCCAACTTGGTTTAGTAGAAATTGTATGTAACGACCCGACCGGTCGTTTTGCATATTAGGGCCCCGTTCCCCTAAATGAAACTTCCCATAGAGGCTTTTCGTGCTTTATGACTTGCAGGGATGAGTGGTTCGGGATTTGAGAGTGTTTAGTGTGCTATAGGAACACTTGGTTCCTTAAGGTTGACCTATTTGTCCAAGTTTGACTTTGGTCAAAACTTTGAGCAAACGACCTCGGAATCGAGTTCTGACAGCTCCAGTAGATTTGTATGATGATTTCGGACTTGGGCGTATGTTCGGAACGAGTTTTCGATGACCCGGGAGCATTTCGGCGCCCAAAATGGAAATCAAGATTTCCTTAAGTTTGAAATTTGGTTTGGCACGTGATTTTATGCTATCGAGGTCCGGACGGAATTCCGAGACCGGGAATAGTTCTGTTATGTCATTTATGATTTTCCTGCAAAACTTTAAGTCATTCAAAGTAGTATAGGCCTATTCGGCGCATTGAAATGAATTCTAGAACTTTAAGTTCAAAGTGTTGATTCAATTTGGTTTTGGGGTCAAATTCTGAGTTTCGTTGTTGTTTTTCACGTTTCGGAAGTTTGAGCGAGTCCGTATCATGAATATAGACTTTCCAGTGCCTTTGGATGGGGTCCCGAGGGGCTCGGGTGAGTTTTGGACCCCCCGGGAGCTAAGTTAAAAAAACTAGATTTTTGCTGTCTGGTTTCCTTCTTCGCGATCGCGGAAGGGGGGCCGCGTTCGCGGAGAAGGAATTGGGCTGGGCTGCTGAATGCTCTTCGTGTTCGCAGGAAACTCTCCGCGATCGGGGAAGGTTGTCCCTGACCTTCGCGATCGCATCCCTGTCTCCGCGTTCACGATGGTCTGGATCCCTGGCCTTCGCGATCGCAGCCTCTTCCCCGCATTCGCATAGAGTTAGGACGGGACCAGGCCCATTTACTCTTCGCGATCACAGGACCTCCTCCGCGTTTGCAGAGGTCTGGCCAGTCGTCCTTCGCGATCGCGGGCCCCTTTCTACATTCGCGTAGAAGGGCCTGGGCCATTTGGCCTTCGCGTTTGCGGGTCCCTTGTCGTGATCGCGATGAAAGGAAATATGGACATGTTAGTTTATATACGGGATTCAAATCATATCCCCTATTTTCATCTTCTTCCTTGAGATAATTTAGAGCTTCCAAGAGGGTCATCCAACCTAGTACTTGAGGTAAGTAAATTCCTTATTAACACTAGTTTCAAACATCAAATACTAGTTGAATTCTCCACTAAATTATCAAAAATCATGAATTTGGGTAGTAAATTTAGGGCTCTTGAGGAATTTGCGAATTGGCCGTTTAATGCCATGAATTCAAGTGGAAATCACATAATTATGATCCTTAGGCTATGGGTGAGTGATTCCTTCGAGAATTTTCGGAATTCGAGCGTGCGAGCCTGGGGTTGAAATTTAGGAATTCTTCAAGAATGATGAAGTATGGGATAAATAGGATAATTTCTCTTCCTTAAACATGAATTGATGTAATTGTACTATATTTGACTAGTTGCGAGTCCTCGAGGGTAGAGTTCGGAGTTTCGGGTGCATTCCGAGGGGTAGATTCGACACGAGGTAAGTCTCCTTTCTAACCTTTTAAGAGGAAATTGTCCCCCTAAGTGATTTAAATGCTATGTGTACTTGTTTGGGGGCTACGTACGCACCAAGTGACGAGAGTCCGTACGTAGCGGCCATTATTGTTATGTCCGGGTAGTTAGGCTCACAGCATGCCTAGTATTCTTTTCTTGTAATGACATATATGTATGAATCCATGTTATGCTTAGTATTGGCTCCCTGAGATGTTATAAAAATTGATAGTTGGAAGTAAATTGTTGTGGAAAGTAAGTTTTAAGGATTCTTGTGTGTGTATGTGACTGCTCCGCGATCTATATTCCACGAGCGATATGTGATTTCCCCCACTCTCATGGGAGCGGGCCGTACGCCACGGCGGAGTGAAAAGTGCACTTTTGGGACGGGCCAATCGATCCTCGATAGTGCACATATATGATTAAATTGAAAGACGCACTTTTGGTTCTGTAACGATCCAACCGGTCATTTTGCGTATTTGGACCCCGTTTCCCTAAATAAGACTTCCCGTAGCGGCTTATCGTGATTCGTGACTTGCGGGGACGGGTGGTTCGAGGCTTGGAAGTGATTAGAATAGGATAAGAACACTTGGTTCCTTAGGATTGGCTTTAAAGGTCAAGTTTGACTTCGGTCAACATTTTGAGTAAACGACCTCGGAATTGAGTTTTGTCGATTCTAGTAGCTTCGTATGATGATTTCGAACTTGTACGCGCGTCCGGAATGGGTTTTGGATAACCCGGGAGCGTTTCGACGCCAAATAGCTAATATAGGATTTCCTTAAGTTCATAAGTTGGTTTGGAACGTGTTTTTGTGTTATCGAGGTCCGAACGGAATTCCGAGATCGGGAATAGTTCCGTTATGTCATTCAAGACTTTCTCGCAAAATTTGGGATCATTCCGAGTAATATAGATCGGTTCGGCGCATTGAAACCGAAGTCTAAAACTTGAAAATTCTTAAGTTAGATTCTAGGGGTTTTGAAGGGTGATTTTGAGTTTTAACGTTGTTATGAGTGTTCCGAAGGCTCGAGCGAGTCCGTAATAGGATTTAAGACTTATTGGTATAATTGCACGGGGGCTCGGGTGGGCCCAGGTCCCTCCAACAGCTTTTAGCTGCTGGTGCACCAGATCTGGTGTGACTCCGGGTGCGGTTTCCTAGATCGCAGGTGCGACCCCAGGGGAGTTGGCCCAAATCCGCAGGTGCGGACCCGTCGGTGCGGGGTCCCTTTCGTAGGTGCGGTTCCAGGCCTCCTTGGCCATTTCCGCAGGTGCGACCACTTGGCCGCCGGTGCGGTCCAAGGGCCGGAGGTGCAAGATCACTGAAGGCATTGAGTTCATTTAATAAGGGATTCCACCATTTTTCACCATTTCTTCCCCACCATAGGCGATTTTGAGAGCTTCTAAGAGGGTGTTCGGCATAGCTACTAAGACGTAAGTAATTTCCATTTAAATTATAGTTTATTACATCAAAACTTAGGTAGATTAACACCTAATTAGTGGAATCAAAGGGGTTAGAGTGGAAACCTAGGGTTGATGAACTTTAGGGAATTTCACCACTTTTCTATCATGAAATCATATGAAAATTATATAATAATGATCCTTAGGCTATGGGTGAGTGTTTTGTTCAAAAATTTTCGTAATCCGAGCATGTGGGCCCGGGGGTGTATTTGGGATTTCTTCAAGAATGATGAATTAGCTGAACTAGTAATAGAATTTCATACTTTTGAGCGTATATTGATGTTTCTAAACAATATTTGTCTAGTTTCTAGTCCCTGGGTGACGAATTTGGAGTTTCGAGCACGTTCTTGACCCGGGAAGTAGGTTCTACGCGAGGTGAGTCTCCTTTCCAACCTTGTAAGAGGGAATTGTCCCCATAAGTAATTGTGAATGACTAAACGTCCTTATTCGCGGGGGCTACGTACGCACCATGTGACGATAATCCGTGCATAGCTACTATAATGCTATGTCGGGTAGTGTTTAGGACTCACAAGCATGCCTTTACGTGTCTTGCGTATATCCTTACATGTATTTCTAGTTGTTTAACATCCTTGAAATTGATATGAAAATGATAGGAAGTATCCTGTAAATTCCAATGCTTAGCTCTATGTTTCCAAGTATGTTCCTTGAATTACTCTTAAAATTTTCCTGATAACTTTATGTATGTCTACGAGCACCCGAGTCACATGTATGATTCGTGAGCGGGGTAGCCTTATATTATGTTAACCGCGTCGCATTATTGATTCGCGAGCGGGGTAATAGATGCATCTATGGTTCGGGCGATTCGACCCTCGGCAATGCATATTTGTAATTATTGCGACGCTTCGGCCGTACGTTTCAACATACTATATGCTATGTGTTTGACTAAGAGTCTTATCATTATCAATTCCAATTATATTGTTCGGTGTGGAAGGGAACTTGAGGTTTTTATTTAATATTGTTATACTTGAAGAAGATTTTACCTATATACTTGATTTTTCCATGTCTATCTGCTTTCCATAATTATTAGTTCTGGCTAATCTTGATGTATCATATTATTATTAATGACCTAGTGAGTAATACGTCTATCTCTCGTTACTACTTCTTCGAGTTTAGACGGGATACTCACTAGGTACATATTTAAATATATGTACTCATGCTACGCTTCTGCACTTAATTGTACAGGTTCTGAGGTAGCTGCATCTGGTCACTATACCGGTGATCGTCGTTGAGAGTACTGTCCGGACCTGACTACACGATGAGCTTCTCTTCTTGGCGTTCTCGGCAGCACTGTGGAGTCCTCTGCTATTTCTTTTTTAAGATTATTGTCTATTTCTTTCCGACAGTTGTACTTCTATTATTGGTCAGTCATGTGTATTTCTACTAGTCGCTTGTAGACTTATGATACTAGATTCTGGCACACTCAGTAGATTTTCCTAGTATTTTTGTGATATTGTATATGCTGGAAAACACCTTTTGAGTTACACAACCTCATTTGTTTTCACTTAGCCGTTGTTTAAACGAATTGCCTAACTTAAAAATCCGGAAAGATTTTAATTACCCAAACAAGTAAAGTAACCTCGTCAGTATGTAGATGTTGGCTTGCTTAACTCCGGTATTGGGCACCATCACGATCGAGTGGAATTTGGGTCGTGACAACATGGTATCAGAGCTCTAGGTTCACGTAGGTCTCACAAGTCACAGGCAAACCTAGTAGAGTCTTGCGGATCAATACGGAGACGTCTGTATTTATCTTCGAGAGGCTATAGGGTGTTAAGAAACCTCTCATTGTTTCTATTTTATCGTGCAATCAATGGTTACTAAGTCTCATTCTTCTATTCTCTCATAGATTGTGAGGACTCGTGCAACTGATATCCCTGACCCGGGAGATGCCGCTACCCCCGTCGTCCGAGGTAGAGGCCGGGGGAGGGAACCGACCCGACGTAGGGGATGAGGGCGTCCCAGAGTTGTTCCACTAGCACCCCTAGAGGATCCAGTCATGGAGCAACAAGATGAGGTGCCTCCAGTAGATCATGCCCCATCAGATTTCATGACTCCACCAGGTTTTCAGGAGGTCATGGGCCGTATGATGCGGTTCATGGATACTATGACCCAAGCTGGTTTATTTCCAGCGGATCCTGCCATATCTCAAGCAGGAGGGGGAGTTCAGACCCCTACTTGCCAGGCCGCGGGACATGCAACGACAGTATATCAGACTCCGAGTACTCTGCCCGTGGATGGAGCCCAGCCAGTAGCAGCAGCACCTGAGCTCAGGCCAGCTGCGGACGGCGATCCGCAGAAGCTACTTGGCAGATGGACTCAATTGCACCCTCCGACCCTTAGAGGTGAGAGGGGTAAGGATGCTCAGGACTTCATTGATAGGTGAAGGGACAGACTGCACAACATGAGGATTCTGGAGTCCCATGGAGTTGATTTCACTACTTTCCAGCTAGAGGGCATGGCCCGCAGATGGTGGCAGCTTACATCCTTGGTAGGCCAGTAGGTTCCCCTCCTATCACTTGGGAGAAAATTACTCAGCTATTCTTGGACAAGTATATTTCACCCTCTGAGAGGGAAGAGCTGTGATATCAGTTTGAGCAGTTGGAGCAGGGCCAGATGTCCGTGACAGACTATGAGGCCCGATTTTCAGAGTTGTCCCGCCATGCCCTCATGATTCTTCCTACTGATGCTTAGAGGGTGCATAGGTTCGTAGAAGGATTGCACTCTGGTATTAGGTCCAACATGGACCGAGAGGTAGAGATGGGTACTCCTTATCAGCTTGTGGTCGAGATAACTCGCCGGATTGAGGGTTACCGATCGAGGAGCAGATAGACGAGTCAACATGACAAGAGAGCTAGATTTTCTTGAGACTTCAGAGGTACCCCAGCTAGGGGTAGAGGTCAGTTTGGTAGAGGTCAGCCCAGTAGGCCTCCATATTCAGCTCCACCACCACCTTCTCATTGTGCTCCAGCGAGACCATATTTCAGCGCCATGCCGGAGGGTTCTTATCACCCTTCATCCATTCAGGGTCCTCCTTCTTCAAGGCAGCAAACCATGCCTCCAGTGAGATGTTTCGAGTGTGGGGATTCAGGTTATTTGAGGAGGTCTTGTCCCAGATTTCGGGGTAAGTCTGTCCAGCAGAGTTATCAGCCTTCATACTCAGCACTGGCGCCCCTTCCACCTAGAGGTGGAGGGCAGACTAGTAGGGGTGTCTCAGAGGTGGAGGCCAGGAAGGGGGAGCTCAGCTAGCTCATATTCAGTCCAGCGGGGGTCAGTCTTCAGGTACTCCAACCAGATTTTATGTTATTCCGGCCCGAGCAGATGCAGTGGCCTAAGATGCCGTGATCACAAGTATTATTTCAGTATGTGGTAGAGAGGCATCAGTACTATTTGACCCAGGATCTACTTATTCATATGTGTCAGCCTTATTTGCTTGTTTCTGGATGTTCCTCGTGAGTCCTTGGGCTCTCCTATATATGTATCCACTCCCATGGGTGACTCTGTGATAGTAGACCAAATTTATCGGTCTTGTGTGATTACCTTCTGTGGGTTTGAGACTCGAGCGGACCTTCTATTGCTCGATATGGTTGATTTTGAGATTATCCTGGGCATGGATTGGCTATCTCCTCATCATGACATCTTGGATTGCCATGCCAAGACGGTTACTTTGGCCATGCTCGAGTTGCCTAGACTGGAGTGGAGAGGTTCCTCAGTCACGCAACCAGTAGAGTTATTTCCTTCTTGAAGGCTCGACACATGGTCGAGAAGGGTTGTTTGGCGTATCTTGCTTATGTGCGGGACACCACCGCCGAGTCTCCGACTATTGATTCAGTGCCCGTGGTTCGAGAGTTTGCTGATGTATTCCCTTCAGACCTTCCAGGCATGCCTCCAGATTGTGATATTGATTTCTGCATTGATTTAGCTCCAGATACACAACCTATTTCCATTCCCCCGTACCGTATGGCTCCTAAAGAGTTAAAGGAGTTGAAGGAGCAGCTTTAGGAGTTATTGTCTAAGGGGTTTATTAGACCGAGTGTATCGCCGTGGAGTGCTCCAGTTCTATTCGTGAAGAAGATGGATGGGTCTATGCGGATGTGCATTGATTACCGCCAGCTGAAAAAAGTCACCATCAAGAACAAGTATCCATTGCCGCGCATTGATGATTTGTTCGACCAGTTGCAGGGTGTCAGGGTGTTTTCTAAGATTGATTTGAGATCAGGGTACCACCAGTTGAAGATTCGGGCTTCTGATGTTCCGAAGACTGCTTTTCGTACGAGATATGGCCACTATGAGTTCTTGGTGATATCCTTTGGCTTGACTAATGTCCCAGCAGAATTTATGGACTTGATGAACATGGTGTTTAGGCTGTATATTGATTACTTTGTCATCGTCTTCATTGATGACATTCTAATCTACTCACGTAGCCTTGGAGAGCACGAGCAGCATTTGAGAGTTGTGCTCCAAACTTTGCGGGAACAAAAGCTATATGCTAAGTTCTCCAAGTGTGAGTTTTGGTTGGATTCCGTGGCGTTCTTGGGTCACGTAGTTTCTGGAGAGGATATCAAGGTTGATCCTAAGAAGGCCGAGGCAGTTCAGAGTTGGCCACGTCCTACTTCAGCTACTGAGAACAGGAGTTTCTTGGGTCTAGCAGGATACTATCGGCAATTTGTGGAGGGCTTTTCATCCATTGCAGCCCCATTGACTATATTGACTTAGAAGAATGCTCCATTTCAGTGGTCCGACGAGTGTGAGGCGAGCTTTCAAAAGCTCAAGACAACATTGACCTCAGCACCAGTGTTAGTATTGCCTTCTGGTTCTGGGATGTATACGGTGTATTGGGACGCTTCACGCGTTGGCTTGGGGTGTGTGTTGATACAGGAAGGGAGAGTCATTGCTTATGCTTCACGCCAGCTGAAGGTTCATGAGAAGAATTATCCTGTGCACGATTTAGAGTTAGCGGTGATTGTTCATGCTCTTAAGATTTAGAGGCATTATTTATATGGGGTGTCTTGTGAGGTTTATACAGACCACCACAGCTTACAACACTTGTTCAAGCAGAGGGATCTTAATTTGAGGCAGCGCAGGTGGCTTGAGTTGCTGAAGGATTATGACATCACCATCCTTTATCATCCAGGCAAGGCGAACGTGGTAGCAGATGCTTTGAGTAGGAATGCGGAGAGTATGGGTAGTTTGGCTTATTGCAGCTGAGGAGAGGCCTCTAGCCTTGGACATTCAGTCCTTGGCTAATCGTTTGGTGAGATTAGATCTTTTAGAGCCTCGTAGAGTTCTAGCACATGTGGTTGCTCAGTCTTCATTACTGGGGGAGATCAAGGCTCGGCAGTACGATGATCCATGCTTGGCACAACTCCAGGAGACACTGGTTCAGGGTGGTACCAAGGAGGTTACTATTGGCGAGGATGGTGTTCTGAGACTCCAGGGTCGTTTGTGTGTCCCTAATGTTGATGGCTTGAGGCAGAGGATTCTTGAGGAGGCACACAGTTCGCAGTATTCTGTCCACCTGGGTGCTACGAAGATGTATCGTGATTTGAGGAAACATTACTAGTGGAGGCGGATGAAGAAAGACATTGTGGAGTACGTGGCTAAGTGTCTTAATTGTCAGCAGGTGAAGTATGAGCACCAGAGGCCAGGAGGCCTACTTCAGCAGATTCCCATTCTTGAGTGGAAGTGGGAGCGCATTACTATGGACTTCGTAGTTGGGTTGCCTAAGACCTTGCGGAAGGTTGACGCGGTTTGGGTCATTGTGGATAGATTGACCAAATCGGCGCATTTCATTCCTGTGGCTACTACTTATACATCTGAGAGACTAGCCCAGATCTATATTCGGGAGATAGTCCGGTTGCATGGTGTGCCGATGTCCATTATATCAGACCGAGGTCCTCAGTTCACCTTGCACTTCTGGAGAGCATTGCACACAGAGATGGGCACTCAGATAGATCTCAGTACAACTTTTCACCCTCAGACCGACGGTCAATCGGAGCGTACATTTCAGATATTAAAGGATATGCTCAAAGCATGTGTGATTGACTTTGGAGGTCAGTGGGACCAGTTCTTGCCTTTGGCCTAGTTTGCTTATAATAACAGTTATCAGGCTAGCATTGAGATGGCTCCATTTGAGGCTTTATATGGTCGGCGATGTCGTTCTCCTGTTGGATGGTTTGAGCCTAGTGAGGCTAAGTTATATGGCACAGACCTGGTGAGAGATGCCTTAGAGAAGGTGAAGTTGATTTAGGAGAGGCTCCGCACAGCACAGTCCAGACAGAAGAGCTACGCGGATCAGAGGGCACGTGATGTATTATTTATGGAGGGAGACAAGGTTCTGCTGAAGGTATCGCCGATGAAGGGCATTATGTGATTCGGGAAGAAAGGCAAGTTGAGCCCGAGGTTTATAGGTCCTTTCGAGGTGTTGCGGCAAGTAGGAGAGGTTGCTTATGAGCTTGCCTTTCCTCCCCACTTATCAGGAGTTCATCCGGTCTTCCATGTATCCATGCTCCGGAGATATCACCCTGACTTCTCTCACGTGATAGATTTCAGCACGATTCAGTTGGTTGAGAGACTGGGCTATGAGGAGGAGCCAGTTTCCATTATCGACAGACATGATCGCCAGTTGAGATCTAAGAGAGTTTTTGCTGTGAAGGTCCAGTGGCGGGGCCAACCAGTCGAGGAGGCGACTTGGGAGTCCGAGGAGGACATGTGGAACAGATATCCACACTTATTCAGCACTTCAGGTATGATTCTAGACCCGTTCGAGGACGAATGTTTGTTTAAGAGGTGGAGAATGTAACGCACAACCAGTCGTTTTGCGTAATTGGACCCCATTTCCCTAAATAAGACTTCCCATAGCGGCTTATTGTGATTCGTGACTTGCGGGGAAAGCTGGTTTGAGGTTTGGAAGTGATTAGAATAGGATAAGAACACTTGGTTCCTTAGGATTGGCTTTTAAGGCCAAGTTTGACTTCGGTCAACATTTTGATTAAACGACCTCAAAATCGAGTTTCGTCGATTCCAGTAGCTTTGTATGATAATTTCGGACTTGTACGCGCGTCCGGAATGGGTTTTGGATAACCCGGGAGCGTTTCGACGCCAAATTGCGAAGATAGGATTTCCTTAAATTCATAAGTTGGTATGGAACGTATTTTTGTGTTATCGAGGTCCGAACGGAATTCTGAGACCGGGAATAGTTCCGTTATGTCATTCAAGACTTGCTCGCAAAAATTTGGTGTCATTACGAATAGTATAGGTCGGTTCGGCGCATTGAAACCGAATTCTAAAACTTGAAAATTCTAAAGTTTGATTCTAGGGGTTTTGAAGGGTGATTTTGAGTTTTAACTCTGTTATGAGTGTTCCGAAGGCTCGAGCGAGTCCGTAATAGGATTTAAGACTTGTTGGTATAATTGCACGGGGGCTCGGGTGGGCCCAGGTGCCTCCCGGACCCCAAACGGGGCCAAAAACCAGCAGCTTCAGCTGCTGGTGCACCAGATCTGGTGTGACTGCAGGTGCAGTTGCCCAGATCGCAGGTGCGATACCGCGCCTGTGGTCAATCCATCGCAGGTGCGACCCTAGGGGAATTGGCCCAAATCTGCAGGTGCAGACCCGCCAGTGCGGGGTCCCTTTCACAGGTGCGGACCCGCCAGTGCGGGGTCCCTTTCGCAGGTGCGGTCCCAGGCCTCCTTGGCCATTTCCGCAGGTGCGACCACTTGGCCGCTGGTGCGGGACCGAAGGTGCGAGATCAATGAAGGCAGTGAGTTCATTTAGTACAGGATTCCACCATTTTTCACCACTTCTTCCCCACCATAGGCGATTTTGAGAGCTTCCAAGAGGGTGTTCGACCTAGCTACTAAGAGGTAAGTAATTTCCATTTAAATGTTAGTTTATTACATCAAAACTTAGGTAGAATAACACCTAATTAGTGGAATCAAAGGGGTTAGAGTGGAAACCTAGGGTTGATGAACTTTAGGGAATTTCACCACTTTTCTATCATGAAATCATAGGAAAATTATATAATAATGATCCTTAGGCCATGGGTGAGTGTTTTCTTCGAAAATTTTCGGAATCCGAGCATGTAGGCCCGGGGGTGTATTTTGGGATTTCTTCAAGAATGATGAATTAGCTGAACTAGTAATAGAATTTGATACTTTTGAGCGTATATTGATGTTTCTAAACAATATTTGGCTAGTTTCGAGTTCTTGGGCCACGAATTTGGAGTTTCGGGCACGTTCTTTTCCCGGGAAGTAGGTTCTACGTGAGGTGAGTCTCCTTTCCAACCTTGTAAGAAGGAATTATCCCCATAGGTAATTGTGAATGACTAAATGTCCTTATTTGCAGGGCCTACGTACGCACCATGTGACGAGAGTCCGTACATAGCTACTATAATGCTATGTCGGGTAGTGTTTAGGACTCACAAGCATGCCTTTACGTGTCTTGCCTATATCCTTACATGTATTTCTAGTTGTTTAACATCTTGGAAATTGATATGAAAATGATAGAAAGTATTTTGTAAATTCCAATGCTTAGCTCTATGTTTCCAAGTATGTTCCCTGAATTACTCTTAACATTTTCCTGATAACTTTATGTATGTGTACGAGCACCCGAGTCACAGGTATGATTCGTGAGCGGGGTAGCCTTATATTATGTTAACCGCGTCGCATGATCGATCCGCGAGCGAGGTAATAGATGCATCTATGGTTCGGGCCGTTCAACCCTCGGCAGTGCACATTTGTAATTATTGCGATGTTTCGGCCGTACGTTTCGGCTTACTATATGCTATGTGTTTGACTAAGAGTCTTATCATTTTTAATTCCAATTAAATTGTTCGGTGTGGAAGGTAACTTGAGGTTTTTATTTAATATTGTTATTTGACACTTGAAAGAAGATTTTACCTGTATACTTGATTGTTCCATGTCTACCTGCTTTCCATAATTATTAGTCCTGCCTAATCTTGATGTATCATATTATTATTAATGACCTAGTGAGTAATACGTCTACCTCTCGTCACTACTTCTTTGAGTTTAGACGGGATACTCACTGGGTACATATTTAAATATATGTACTCATGCTACGCTTCTGTACTTAATTGTACAGGTTCTGAGGTAGCTGCATCTGGTCACTATACCGGTGATCGTCGTTGAGAGTACTGTCCGGACCTGACTACACGGTGAGCTGCTCCTCTTGGCGTACTCGGCAGCATTGTGGAGTCCTCAGCTATTTCTTTTTGAAGATTATTGTCTATTTCTTTCTTACAGTTGTACTTTTATTATTTGTCTGTCATGTGTATTTCTACTAGTCGCCTGTAGACTTGTGACACTAGATTCTGGAACACTTAGTAGATTTTCCTAGTAATTTTGTGATATTGTATATGCTGGAAAACACCTTTTGAGTTACACGACCTCATTTGTTTTCACTTAACCGTTGTTTAAACGAATTTCCTAACATAAAAATCCGGAAAGATTTTAATTACCCGAACAAGTAAAGTAACCTCGTCGGTATGTAGATGTTGGCTTGCCTGACTCCGGTGTTGGGCGCCATCACGACCGAGTGGAATTTGGGTCATGACAGGTTCGGGTTGTTCGATCCTCGGCTGTGCGCAGACATGACTATGGTAAGCATGCACTTTTGGGACGGGCCATTCGATCCTCAGCAGTGCATAAATATTTTCCTTATGACTCCGGTTGGTTGTCTCCTTCCTATGTGCGCATGACTATTTGGTGCTGTTTTACGGATATTGGCTTGACATATATTTGGGGGAAGAAAGTGGATATTGTTATTTATTGTTTGTATTTACTTGGGGTTTTCTGTGATTTATACGTATTCTGCTGCTCTTTGTCTTACATGCCTACAATTTTACGTTATATTTTGTCATGTATATTACTATTGGACCTTAGTGAGTGTCAAGTCGACCTCTCGTCACTACTTCTTCGAGATTAGACTGGATACTCACTGGGTACATATTTATTTATGTACTCATGCTGCACTTCTGTACTTGACTGTACAGGTTCTGAGGCTGGTACGTCTGGTTATCAGACCGGGGCTAGGTACTGACTAGAGCTGACTTGACTTCACGGTGAGCTTCTCCTCCTGACGATCTCTGGCAGAACCACTGGAGTTATCCTATGTTGTTTTGCCGTCTATTTCATTCAGACAGTGGGCCTGTATATATTATATTTTGTGTATTTAGTTAGTATGCCCGTGACATTCGTGACACTAGTTCCTGGCACACACACGTAGTGGTTATTTTGGGTTTGGGGCTGTATATATATATATATATATATGTTTTTCTTTTGGCCCACACACCTTTACAACCATATTACTTACTGCTGAGTTATCACTTTCAGATGTTATGCTTAAATTTATTTAAAAATTGGTAGATGTTAAACTATATAATTAAATGGAAAGGATAACACTTAGTAGAATTCATGTTGGCTTGCCTAACCCCATCGTTGGGCGCCATCGCGACCTGAATTAGGATTTGGGTCGTGACATTGTATGCCTCCAACTATAGCTAAACCATTTGTTTGATAATAGAATTACCAAAAAGAAATTTGGTATGAGATATATTATTTAATATGGAGCAGCACTTGTACGCATCTAGCCAAGTTATGATAAATTCTCCGCGTCAAAATAATTTCCATTTAGAAATATAGATGTGCTATATGATTTAATTGTGACACCACAATGCACATTGATGGGTCCCCAAAGAAAGTTGGGGATATGTGTTGGTGATCCCAGTATTAGGGGGAGAAAATAGGCAGCTGAAAAATTGATATGTGGAGTGAATTATTATGAGTACATCTGGATCATCGTACAAGAAAATGTGAACTTGAAGTTCAAGTGATAATTCATTTGCAAAATATTGCCAGGCGTATTTGCTGACCCAAAGCGAAATGTTATATTTCAACTGCTAATGCCCCAAACAGAATAAAGTTCATGACAGACATAGTCTATGGAATGCATGAAGCGTAATAGACTAATCGGTTCCAAAGATAAAACTCCTTGAAGAAGGAGTGGAGCAAATGATAAAGATGGTCATACTAAGGAGGCAAGTGCTACGTAAGAGCACCATGACATAAAACTTTATAAGACCTCATGGAAGAGGCTCAGGTACCTGAAAATAATGAGATCTCGATAGGTTATGTCTTTATTGTGTGATGATGGAACCAACGTAAAATGATCATCGATGATATTGTTGATACAATGTAGCACTCACTATTTTTAATATTGACGAGGATCTTGAGCTCAAATCTGTCATGGAATTTTGGACAGATAAATGATTGGTCAATCAAAAATACGCAATCAAGATTAACTTCACTTGGAAAACGTGAAGTTTTGGACTGATAGTCCCAATATCTGAAAGTATAAAGACAGTGGGGTGACACAAGATTTTACGTAAATGTCCTGCATTAATTATATGGAAATATGTTCCCTTGTGGTGGATACAGTTGCTTTCAGATTTTAGTCTGGCAATACCCGATAAATTTGATATGCGTATATAAAAATCGTTGAAGGATTTAATATGTTATGAAGCATATTAAGATTCCCGAGAAATTCATTTATAAAGCTTCAACAAATTCTTATGTGGATTAGAGCAACCATGGCGTATATGATTTATTTTTGTATCTATTGCAGTTAGTGCATTGTGTATCTTGATATAACCATGAGTATAAAAATATGCTAGCGAGATATAGTTTAATTCCTATATAAAGATACTGGAATACTATTAGTACTATATTGCAAAAGGAATCCTTGATATAGATTTGTTTATTCTAACAAATATTGTCAAGGTTTGTTGTTTATGCAAATGCAGGCATTTTCTGAAGTCCGTTCTTCAAACAATCTATTTGTATGTGAGAGTACTGCCATATTATTATTTCACAAGGCAGTCAATTGTTGATACTTATTCAAGTCATGTCAATATACTAGCAACTGAAAAAGCAAGCGACTCAACACACAACAAATATGTGACTTTTCCTTGAAGAGAAGATTCCAATAATAGTGAAGGCGATGATATTTGTTTATCTTAATTGGAAGAAGGATATATTAAAGGAGACAGAATAAAGCATATGTTTCGCAAAGTTCTTTATCGGACACAATTTTCAACGAGCGGTTAAATAGATGTTCGACAAATTTGTTCGCTTGATAATTTGGTGTTCTGTTTAGTGAAGCATTAACAACCTCAACATTTGAGAAGTTGGTATACAATATCAGAACACGTCATCTCGGAGAAAAACATTTGATGTTTTCATCAGGGGAAGACAAATACGTGCTGTACTCTTTTTCCCTTTGCTAAGATATTATCCCACTGAGTTTTTCTTGCAAGGTTCTTAATGAGGTAGCAAATAATGCGTATTACAAGATATGTGTACTCTTTTTCCTTCACTAAGATTTTTTCCCACAAGATTTTTTCTTAGTAAAGTTTTAATGAGGCACATTATCTATAGACATCCAAGGGGGAGTGTTATAAAATATAATATTGTATAGTGGATGTCTATAACTCCTAAAGAAGTTACTCCCACTACTCTTCGCCATTTTCCCCACTACTTCTTACTATTATGGTTGTAGCTCCCACACCTCCATAACCTCCTCCATGATCTTCCCCCATGATCTCAATAGTTAATAACATGTTTATGGAATCCCTTTGTATTATCTATATCATACTATAAATAGAGGGTTTGAGCATCAAATTGTACACACTTGAACACTTGAAAGAAAGAAGAATCTCTCATCTCTTGCTCTCTACATTCTTGTCTATTTTCATATTTCATATTGTTATTTTGAGCTTAGTTTCTTAACAGAAACATGATTACTGAAATTAGTTTAATGAATCTTATACTTAATCTAAATAAAGCCTAGACAAATCTAATCAATATATCTACATTTAAATTTATATTTATAAGTATATTTGTATCTATATCTATATTTATATCTATCTTGATCCACACACACACACACACACACACATATATATATATATATAATCAACTGCACTCATTAGGGGTGTGTGCAGACNTATATATATATATATATATAGAGAGAGAGAGAGAGAGAGAGAGAGAGAGATATGGAAGTAAAAAATTAATTAAAAATTACAACAAAAAAATAAAAATAGAAAGATGTAAATTGAGATAACCTATGACTATTCATATTTTAGAGTAAGTTAAAATATAAAATAAAATTAAAATTTACTTAAGATGTTAAAAATTTATTGAGTTTAAAAATTAAATAAATTCAAGCAACAAAATAAGATCTTACATAATATATAAGTGATTTATAAGAGAAGAGAAAATAAAAATATCAGCAAAACAATATTTGAATAACAAGAATAATAAAGTCATATTAATATTGATAAATCAGGCAAACGAATATTTTATACATAAATATTACTACAACATTCAGATATAATGTGTTCAAACAATTAAGATTTTTTTTGTGTGATTAATATTTGAATTGAGTGCAGTTAGTTTAAGTTTAAAAGCATAACATAAGTTTTTTGAAAATGCAATCGAATTTTGAAAATAGAATAATAAAACTTATTTCAATGAAAAAGTTTTTAATTTTTATCTATATTATATTAGAATGAGCGTGGTAGAAATATATATTAAATTCAACAAGCTAATAAAAATCCACATGACAATGTAATAATATTAGGTATTGAATAATATAATATCAAAAATAAAGAATAAATAGAGAAAAAAAGAGAATTTAGATTTTTTTATCATAGAGAAAAAGGGTAAAACTTCTTTTAATTTGAGATGAGAAAGTTTTTATATTATGATAATATCATGACCCAAATTCCTACTCAGGTCGTGATGGCGCCCTACACCGAGGTCAGGCAAGCCAACACTAGTTACTAACGAAATTACTTAAACAAGTGAGACGTTCAAACACTTGTCCAGTTTTAATTTAAGCAGTCCTTAAATGAAAGTGAGGAAGTGAGGCAATGTAATTTAAGGTAACTCAAAAGAAAAATCGTTACCAGCATAGAACAGAGTAGTATAATGCAAGTGAATCAACTACGTGTGCCAAGACCTAGTGTCACAAGTCCACAGGCGACTAGTGGAATATACAAAAATACACAAAATAGATGTACAACTGTCTGGAAGGGTAGACATGATGTTCAACAATAATGGAAACTCCACAGTGCTGCTGGGGAAAACGCCAGGAGAGCAGGTCACCTGTAGTCAAATCCCGGTAGTACTCTCAGCGATGAACACCCGAATGGTGACCAGGTGCAACAACCTCAGAACCTGTACAATTAAGTACAGAAGAGTAGCATGAGTACATATAAATAAATATGTACCCAGTGAGTATCCCGTCTAAACTCGAAGAAGTAGTGACGAGAAGTAGACGTGATACTTACTAGGGTCAATAACCAATAATATGATTACATAAAGCTAGACAGGAAGAGTAGTCATAAAATCACTAAGGCATGAAGCTATCAATTATATAAAACTGTAATTTATTCTCATGAGTCACATAGTAATTATCACAAAAGTCTCAAGTTCCCCTTACACGTGGGGTAATTTATTTAATAATAACAAGTCTATCAGTCAAACACATAGCACATAATATGCAGAAGCGTACGGCCGAAGCAAAAAATAAATGTGCACTGCCGAGGGTCGAGCGGCACGAACCATAGATGAATCCATTACCCCTCTCGCGAATCGATCATGCGACGCGGTTGACATAAATAGAGGGCTACCCCGCTCGCGAATCATACATACGACACGGGTGCTCGTAGACATACACATAATTTATCAAGCAATTCAGGAACTTATCATGGATTATTCTTGCATTCAGAGATTTATGCACTTAAAATTACACATAGCCTCCTAAATCCTCATGTAAATTTCTAGGATAATAAGCAACTAGGAACACATGTAGAGATACAGGTATGGCACATAAAGGCATGCTCGTGAAATCCTAAATTCTACCCGACGCAACAGAGTAGTATCTACGTACAGACTCTCATCACTTTGCGCGTACGTAGACCCCGCAAATAAGGACAATTCAATCATTTACATTTACCTATGGGGACAATTCCCTCTTACAAGGTTGGAAAGGAGACTCACCTCGCGTAGAATCTACTTCGCAGCCAAGAACGTGCCTGAAACTCCAAACTTTACACCCGAGGACTCGAAACTAGTCAAATGATATATGTCAATGCATGCTCAAGGTATTGAAATTTTCCTACTTATTTTGTAAATTCACTATTCTTGAAGAAATCCAAAAATACACCCCCGAGCCCACATGCTCGGATTCCGGAAATTTTCGAAGATAACACTCACCCATAGCCTAAGGATCATTAATATGTAATTTTTATATGATTTCATGGTAGAAAAGTGGTGAAATTCCCTAAAGTTCATCAACCCTAGGTTTTCACTCTATCCCCTATGCTTTCCACTATTTAGATGTTAATCTACCTAAGTTTTGGTGTAATAATCTAACATTTAAATAGAATTTACTTACCTCTTAGTAGCTAGGTTGTGGAGAGTTCTTCCCAAGCTCTCAAGTCTTCAATGGAGGTGTAAAATGGAAAGAGTGAAGGAAATCCCGTGTTTAAGTGAAAGTGCATTGCCTGGTCTACAGGGGTTCTGCACCTGCGGCTCGAGGACCGCACCTGCGGCTCGAGGACCGCACCTGCAAGCTGGGGCTCGCACCTGCGAAGTTGGGCGGGAAAGACTGGGCCGGCACCTGCAGAGCTAGAGACCGCACCTGCGGTTTTGCTCCTGTGGAATTCCTGCACCTGCGGCTGGGTAACCGCACCCGCGGGCACACCAGATCAGGTGCACCAGCTGCATTTTCAGCTGGTTTTTGGCCTCGTGTGGTGTCTTGGAGGCACCTGGGCCCACTCCATCCCCCGTCCAATTATACCAACACGTCCTAAATCATAATACGGACTCGCTCGAGCCTTCGGAACACCCGAAACAATGCTAAATCTCAAAATCACCTCTCAAAACCCCTAGGATCAAACTTAAGAATTTCTAAGTTCTCGAATTAGGTTTCAATGCGCCGAACCGACCTATAATACTCGGAATGACACCAAATTTTGCAGGCAAGTGACATAACGGAACTATTTCCGGTCTCAGAATTTCGTTTGGACCTCGATAACATAAAATCACATTCCAAACAAAATTTCAAACTTGAGGAAACTCTATTTCACTTATTTGGCATCGAAACACTCCCGGGTCATCCAAAACCCATTCCGGACATACGTACAAGTCCCAAATCATCATACGAAGCTTCGATCCCGAGCTTGTTTACTCAAAATGTTGATCGAAGTCAAACTTGGCTTTAAAATCCAACCTTAAGGAATCAAGTGTTCCTATGCTATTCGAAACACTTCCAAATCCCGAACCACCCGTCCCCGCAAGTCACAAATCATGATAAGCCGCTACGGGAAGTATTATTTGGGGGATCGGGGTCCGAATACGCAAAACGACCGGTCGGGTCGTTACATTCTCCACCTCTTAAACAAATGTTCGTCCTCAAACGGGTCTAGAATCATACCTGAATTGCTAAATAAGTGTGGATATTTGCTCCGCATGTCCTCCTCGGACTCCCAAGCCGCCTCCTTGACCGGCTGGCCCCGCCACTGGACCTTTACAGTAGAAATTCTCTTAGATCTCAACTGGAGGTCGTACCTATCAATAATAGCAACTGGATCCTCCTCGTAGCCCAACCTCCCATCCACCTGAATAGTACTGAAATCAACAACGTGAGAGAAGTCAACGTGGTATCTTTGGAGCATGGATACATGGAATACCAGATGGACTTCTGATAAGTTGGGAGGTAGAGCAAGCTCATAAGCAACCTCTCCAACTCGCCTCAACACCTCGAAAGGACCTATGAACCTCAGGCTCAACTTGTTCTTCTTCCTTCTCATAATACCCTTCATCGGCAAAACCTTCAGCAAAACCTCATCTCCTTCCATAAATGACACATCACGTGCCCTCTGATCCGCGTAGCTCTTCTGTCTGGACTGTGCTGTACGGAGCCTCTCCTGAATTAACTTCACCTTCTCTAAAGAATCTCTCACCAGGTCTATACCATATAACTCAGCCTCACAAGGCTCAAACCACCCGATAGGAGAACGACATCGCCGACCATATAAAGCCTCAAATGGAGCCATCTCGATGCTGGACTGATAACTATTATTGTAAGCAAACTCGGCCAAAGGCACGAACTAGTCCCACTAGCCTCCAAAGTCAAGCACACATGCTCTGGGAATATCCTCCAATATCTGAACTGTACGCTCCGACTGACTATCAATCTGTGGATGAAATGCTTTGCTGAGATCTATCTGAGTACCCATCTCTCTGTGCAATGCTCTCCAGAAGTGTGAGGTGAACTGAGGAACTCGATCTGATATGATGCACACCGGTACACCGTGCAACCGGACTATCTCTCGAATGTAGATCTGAGCTAACCTCTCAGAGGTATAAGTAGTAGCCACAGGGATGAAATGCGCCGATTTGGTCAATCTATCCACAATAACTCAAACCGCGTCAACCTTCCGCAACGTCCGAGGCAACCCAACTACGAAGTCCATAGTAATGCGCTCCCACTTCCACTCAGGAATGGGCATCTGCTGAAGTAGCCCCCTGGCCTCTGGTGCTCATATTTAACCTGCTAGCAATTAAGACACCTAGCCACATACTCCACAATGTCCCTCTTAATCCGCCTCCACCAGAAATGCTGCTTCAAATCACGATACATCTTCGTAGCACCAGGATGAACAGAATACCACGAGCTGTGTGCTTCCTCAAGAATCCTCTGCCTCAGGCCATCAACATTTGGAACACACAAACAATTCTGAAGTCTCAGAACACCATCCTCGCCAATAGTAACCTCCTTGGCACCACCATGAACCATTGTCTCCCGTAGTTCTGCCAAACACGGGTCATCATACTGTCGATCCTTAATCTCCCCCAATAATGAAGACTGAGCACCCACATAAGCTATAAATCGACGAGGCTCTGAAAGATCTAATCTCACCAAGCGATTGGCCAAAGACTGAATGTCCAGGGCTAGCGGTCTCTCCTCTGCTGCAATATAGGCCAAGCTACCCATACTCTCCGCCTTCCTACTCAAAGCATCTGCTACTACATTCCCCTTGCCCAGATGATAGAGAATGGTGATGTCGTAATCCTTTAGTAACTCAAGCCACCTGCGCTGCCTCAAATTAAGATCCCTCTACTTGACCAAGTGCTGCAAGCTGCGGTTGTCTGAATAAACCTCACAAGACACCCCATATAAGTAATGCCGCCAAATCATAAGATCATGAACAATCGCCGCCAACTCCAAATCTTGTACAAGGTAATTCTTCTCATGAACCTTCAGCTAGTGCGAAGCATAAGCAATAACTCTCCCTTCTTGCATCAATACACACCCCAAGCCAACGCGTGAAGCATCGCAATACACCGTATACATCCCCGAACTGGAAGGCAATAATAGAACTGGTGCTAAAGTCAATGCAGTCTTGAGCTTCTGAAAGCTCGCTTCACACTCGTCAGACAATCGAAATGGAGCATTCTTCTGAGTCAATCTAGTCAATGGGGCTGCAATGGATTTAAAGCCCTCCACAAATCGCCGGTAGTAGCCTGCTAGACCCAAGAGACTCCTGATCTCTGTCGCTGAAGTAGGACGTGGTCAACTCTGAACTGCCTCAATCTTCTTAGGATCAACCTCGATACCCTCTACAGATACCATATTCCCCAAGAATGCCACGGAGTCCAACCAAAACTCACACTTGGAGAACTTAGCATATAGCTTCTGTTCTCGCAAGGTCTGGAGCACAACTCTCAAATGCTGTTCGTGCTCTCCCATGCTACGTGAGTAAATCAAAATGTCATCAATGAAGACAATGACAAATGAATCAATATACGTCCTGAACACCCTGTTCATCAAGTCTATAAATGCTGCCGGGGAATTAGTCAAGCCGAAGGACATCACTAGGAACTCATAATGGCCATATCTCGTACGAAAAGCAGTCTTCGGAACATCCGAAGCCTGAATCTTCAGCTGATGATACCCCAATCTCAAGTCAATTTTAGAAAATACCCTGGCACCCTGCAGCTGGTCAAACAAATCATCGATGCACGATAATGGATACTTGTTCTTAATAGTTACCTTGTTCAACTGGCGGTAATCGATATACATCCGCATAGACCCATCTTTCTTCTTTACAAATAGAACTGGAGCACCCCACGGCGACACACTCGGTCTGATAAACCCCTTAGCCAACAACTCCTCAAGCTGCTCCTTTAACTCTTTCAACTCCTTTGGAGCCATACGGTACGGGGGAATAGAAAATGGCTGAGTGCCTGGAGCTACATCAATACAAAAATTGATATCTCGATTTGGAGGCATGCCCGAAAGGTCTGAAGGAAAGACATCCACAAACTCTCAAACAACTGGCACTGGATCAATCATCGGAAGCTCGGCGGTGGTGTTCTGCACATAAGCAAGATATGCCAAACAACCCCTTCTCGACCATATGTCAAACCTTCAGGAAGGAAATAACTCTACTGGCCGCACTAACTGAGAAACCTCTCCATTCCAGCCTAGGAAACTTGGGCATGGCCAAATTAACCGTCTTGGCATCGCAATCCAAGATGTCATGATGAGGAGATAGTCAATCCATGCCCAGGATAATCTCGAAATCCACCATGTCGAGCAATAGAAGGTCTGCTCTAGTCTCGAACCCACAAAATATGATCACACAAGACCGATAGACCCAGTCTACCACCACAGAATCGCCCACAGGAGTGGACACATATATAGGAGAATCCAAGGACTCGCAAGGAACATACAGAAAACAAGCAAATAAAGCTGACACATAAGAATAAGTAGATCCTGGATCAAATAACACTGATGCCTCCCTACCACATATTGAAATAGTACCTGTGATCACAGCGTCTGAGGCCACTACATCTGCTCGGGCCGGAATAACATAGAATCTGGCTGGAGTACTTGAAGACTGACCTCCGCTGAATGGAATAGGAGCTAGCTGGGCTTCCCCCGACTGGCCTCCGCCTTTGGGACGACCTCTACCAGCCTGTCCTCTACCTCTGGGTGGACGGAGCGCCGGTGCTGAGTATGTAGGCTGATAACTCTCCTGAATAGCCTTACCCCGAAGTCTGGGATAAGTACTCCTCATATGGCCTGAATCCCCACACTCATAGAATCTCACTGGAGGCATGGCCTGCTGCCCTGAAGAAGAAGAACCCTGAATAGCTGGGGGACGCTGAGAAACCTCTGGCATAGCACTAAAGTAAGGACTGGGAGAACCCTGATGACTTGAATACCCACCGGAGGAACCCTGAATGGCTGATGGGCGGTAAGAACTCTCCGGCATGGCACTAAAGTAAGGCCTCACTGGAACACCACGGGGAGGTGATGGAGGAGCTGAGTATGGAGGCTTGCTAGGATGGCCTCTGCTGAACTGACCCCTGCCCCTTCCTGGGGCGCCTCTGAAATCTTCCGAAAATCTAGCCCTCTTATCCTGCTGACCCTGCTCTCTGCCCATCGATCGGTAACCCTCGATCCGGCGAGCTATCTCGACCACAAGCTGATGGAGTACCCATCTCCACCTCTCGGGCCATGTTGGCCCTAATACCTGAGTGCATCCCAACTACAAATCTCCGCACTCTCTCAGCATCCGTAGGAAGAATCATGAGGTCATGACGGGACAACTTTAAAAACCTGGCCTCGTAATCCGTCACTGTCATCTGTCCCTGATCCAGATGCTCAAACTGATACCGCAGCTCTTCCCTTTCAGAGGGTGGAATATACCTTTCCAGGAACAACTGAGTGAACTGCTTCCATGAGAGAGGAAGGGAACCTGCGGGCCTACCCAGGATGAATGACTACCACCATCTGCGGGCCCTGCCCTCTAGCTGAAAAGTAGTAAAATCAACTCTATGGGACTCCAAAATCCTCATGTTGTGCAGTCTGTTCCTACACCTATCAATAAAGTCTTGGGCATCCTCTCCCCTCTCACCTCTGAAGACAGGAGGGTGCAATCGAGTCCATCTATCAAGTAACTTCCGCGGGTCGCCGTCCACAGCTGGTCTAAGCTCAGGTGCTACTGCTGGCTGTGCTCCACCCGCGGGAAGAGTACCCGGAGTCTGATATAGCGCCGCTGCATGACCTGCCGCCTGGGTGGTAGGTGTCTGAACTCCTCCTCCCGTCTGAGATGTAGCAGGATCCCTTTGAAATAAACCAACCTGAGTCATAGTATCCATGAACAACATCATACAGCCCATGACCTCCTGGAAGCCCGGTTCTGTCGCGAAATCCATCGGAGCTGGATCTGCTGGGGACACCTCACCCCGCTCCTTAGGGATAGGATCCTCTGGGGGTGCTAATGAGGTAACTATGGGACGCCTTCGTCCCCTACCTCGGGATGGTGTCCTCCCCCGGCCTCTACCACGGCCTAGGACTACAGGGGTAGCGGCATCTCCCGGGCCTGGAATATTAGCTGTACGAGTCCTCACCATCTGTGAGAGAATAAAAGAGTGAGATTTAGTAAGACCATCAATTGCACGATAGAATAAGAATAAAGATAGGTTTTCCTAACACCCTGTAGCCTCCTGAAGATAAATACAAACTTCTCCGTATAGATCCGCAAGACTCTACTAGGTTTGGCTATGACTTGTGAGACCTACGTGAACCTGGAGCTCTGATACCATGTTGTCACGACCCAAATTCCTACTCAGGTCGTGATAGCGCCCAACACCGAGGTCAGGCAAGCCAACACTAGTTACTAACGAAATTACTTAAACAAGTGAGACGTTCAAACACTTATCCAATTTTAATTTAAGCAGTCCTTAAATGAAAGTGAGGAAGTGAGGCAATGTAATTTAAGGTAACTCAAAAAAAGAAATCGTTGCTAGCATAGAACAAAGTAGTATAATGCTAGTAAATCAACTACGTGTGCCAATACCTAGTGTCACAAGTCCACAGGCGGCTAGTGGAATATACAAAAATACACAAAATAGATGTACAACTGTCTGGAAGGGTAGACAGAATGTTCAACAATAATGGAACCTCCACAGTGCTGTTGGGGAAAACGCCAGGAAGAGCAGCTCACCGTGTAGTCAAATCCCGGTAGTACTCTCAGCGACGAACACCCGAATGGTGACCAGGTGCAACAACCTCAGAACCTGTACAATTAAGTACAGAAGAGTAGCATGAGTACATATAAATAAATATGTACCCAGTGAGTATCCTGTCTAAACTCGAAGAAGTAGTGACGAGAAGTAGACGTGATACTTACTAGGGTCAATAACCAATAATATGATTACATAAAGCTAGACAGGAAGAGTAGTCATAAAATCACTAAGGCATGAAGCTATCAATTATATAAAACTGTAATTTATTCTCATGAGTCACATAGTAATTATCACAAAAGTCTCAAGCTCCCCTTACACGTGGGGTAATTTATTTAATAATAACAAGTCTATCAGTCAAACACATAGCACATAATATGCAGAAGCGTACGGCCGAAGCAAAAAATAAATGTGCACTGCCGAGGGTCGAGCGGCACGAACCATAGATGAACCCATTACCCCTCTCGCGAATCGATCATGCGACGCGGTTGACATAATATAGGGCTACCCCGCTCGCGAATCATACATACGACACGGGTGCTCGTAGACATACACAGAATTTATCAGGAAATTCAGGAACTTATCATGGATTATACTTGCATTCAGAGATTTATGCACTTAAACTTACACATAGCTTCCTAAATCCTCATGTAAATTTCAAGGATAATAAGCAACTAGGAACACATGTAGAGATACAAGTATGACACATAAAGGCATGCTTGTGAAATCCAAAATTCTACCCGACGCAACAGAGTAGTAGCTACGCACGGACTCTCGTCACTTTGCGCGTACGTGGCCCGCGCAAATAAGGACAATTCAATAATTTACATTTACCTATGGAGACAATTCCCTCTTACAAGGTTGGAAAGGAGACTCACCTCGCGTAGAATCTACTTCCCGGCCAAGAACGTGCCTGAAACTCCAAAATTTACACCCGAGGACTCGAAACTAGTCAAATGATATATAAATATGTCAATGCATGCTCNGCCCACATGCTCGGATTCCGGAAATTTTCGAAGATAACACTCACCCATAGCCTAAGGATCATTAATATGTAATTTTTATATGATTTCATGGTTGAAAAGTGGTGAAATTCCCTAAAGTTCATCAACCTTAGGTTTTCACTCTATCCCCTATGCTTTCCACTATTTAGATGTTAATCTACCTAAGTTTTGGTGTAATAATCTAACATTTAAATAGAATTTACTTACCTCTTAGTAGCTAGGTTGTGTAAAGTTCTTCCCAAGCTCTCAAGTCTTCAATGGAGGTGTAAAATGGAAAGAATGAAGGAAATCCCGTGTTTAAGTGAAAGTGCACTGCCTGGCCTACATGGGTTCCGCACCTGCGGCTCGAGGAACGCACCTGCGGTCTCGCGCCTGCGAGCTGGGGCTCGCACCTGCAGAGTTGGACGGGAAAGACTGGGCCCGCACCTGCGGAGCTGGAGACCGCACCTGCAGAATTTCCGCACCTACGGTCACAACAGATCAGGTGCACCAGCTGCATTTTCAGCTAGTTTTTGGCCTCGTGTGGTGTCCGGGAGGCACTTGGACCTACCCGAGCCCCCTCCAATTATACCAACAAGTCCTAAAGCAAATACGGACTCGCTCGAGCCCACCCAAAACAACGCTAAATCTAAAAATCACCCCTCAAAACCCCTAGGATCAAACTTAAGAATTTCTAAGTTCTTGAATTCGGTTTCAATGCGCCGAACCAACCTATACTACTCGGAATGACACCAAATTTTGCAGGTAAGTCATGAATGATATAACAGAACTATTCCCGGTCCCGAAATTTTGTTCGGACCTCGATAACATAAAATCACGTTCCAAACCAAATTTCAAACTTAAGGAAACTCTATTTCGCTTATTTGGCGTCAAAACGCTCTCGGGTAATCCAAAACCCATTCCCGACATACGGTCAAGTTCGAAATCATGGACTTATCCATATTATGACTTTTCTTATCTGTAACGACCCGACCGGTCATTTTGCGTATTCGGACTTGGATCCCCCAAATAATACTTCCCGTAGCGGCTTATCGTGATTTGTGACTTGCGGGGACGGGTGGTCCGGGATTTGGAAGTGTTTCGGATAGCATAGGAATACTTGGTTCCTTAAGGTTGGCTCTTAAAGCCAAGTTTGACTTCGATCAACATTTTGAGTAAACGACCTCGGAATCGAGTTTCGTCGGTTCCAGTAACTTCTTATGATGACTTCGAAATTGTGCGTATGTGCGGAATGGGTTTTGGATGACCCGGGAGCGTTTCAATGCTAAATAGCGAAATAGAGTTTCCTTAAGTTCATAAGTTGGTTTGGAACATTTTTTGTGTTATCGAGGTCCGAACGGAATTCCGAGATCGGAAATAGTTCCGTTATGTTATTTATGACTTGCTTGCAAAATTTGGTGACATTCCGAGTGGTATAGATCAGTTCGTCGCATTGAAACCGAATTCTAGAACTTAGAAATTCTTAAGTTTGATTCTAGGGGGTTTGAGGTGTGATTTTGAGTTTTAGCATTGTTTTGGGTGTTCCGAAGGCTCAAGCGAGTCCGTGATATGATATAGGACTTGTTGGTATAATTGCACGGGGGCTCGGGTGGGCCCAGGGGCCTCCCGGTCACCAAACGAGCCAAACACCAGCAGCTTCAGCTGCTGGTGCACCAGGTCTGGTGTGACCGCAGGTGCGGTCACCCAGATGGCAGGTGTGAGACCGCCCCTGCGGTCGAGGTCTCGCAGGTGCGACCCCTAGGGGAGAAGGCCCAACTCGTAGGTGCGGACCCTTCCCCGCAGGAGCGGGTCCGCTAGTGCGGATCTTCTACTGCAGGTGTGATCCCCAGGCTTCTTGCCAAAATCTGCAGGTGCGACCATTGGCTCGCAGGTGCGAGACCGCCAGTGCGGTCCTCGAGCCGCACGTGCGAGATCACCGAAGGTAGTGAGCTCATTTAATACGGGACTTAGCCATTTTTCACCATTTTCTTCTCCTCCAATGGCAATTTTGAGAGCTTTCAAGAGGGTATTCGGCCTAGCTACTAAGAGGTAAGTAATTTCCATTTAAATGTTAGATTATTACACCAAAACGTAGGTAGACTAACACCTAATTAGTGGAAATCAAAGGGGTTAGAGTGAAAACCTAGGGTTGATGAACTTTAGGGAATTTCACTACTTTTCTACCTTGAAATCATACAAAAACTATATAATAATGATCCTTAGGTTATGAGTGAGTATTTTTTTCGAAAATTTCCGGAATCCGAGCATGTGGGCCCGGAAGTGTATTTTGCGATTTCTTCAAGAATGATGAATTAGCTAAACTAGTAATAGAATTTCATACTTTTGAGTGTATATTAATGTATTTAAATAATATTTGGCTAGTTTCGAGTCCTTGGGTGACGAGTTTGGAGTTTCGCGCGCATTCTTGACCCAGGAAGTAGGTTCTACGCGAGGTGAGTCTCCTTTCCAACCTTGTAAGAGGGAATTGTCCCCATAGGTAATTATAAATGATTGAAATGTCCCTATTTGCGGGGGCTACGCACGCACAATGTGACGAGAGTCCGTGCGTAGCTACTATTATGCTTTGTTGGGTAGTCTTTAGGACTCACAAGCATGCCTTTCCGTGTTTTGCCTGTATCTTTACCTGTTTTTTATTATGTAATATCCTTGAAATTGCGTGAGAATAGTAGGAAGTATTATGTAAATTTAAATGCTTAAATCCCAGCTTCCAAGTATGTTTCCCTGAATTATTCCTGAATTTCCTAATTATATTATGTATGTTTACGAGCACCCGAGTCACATGTATGATTCGTGAGCGGGGTAGCCTTATATTATGTCAACCGCATCGCATGATCGATTCGCGAGCGGAGTAATAGATGCATCTATAGTTCGAGCCGTTCGACCCTCGGCAATGCACATTTTGATTTTGCGTCGCTTCGTCCGTACGCCTCGGCATATTATATTCTGTGTGATTGACTGAGAGTCTTATTACTATTATTATTAATTGAACTATTCTGCGTGGGAGGGAACTTGAGACTTTATATTAAATATTATTACTTGACACTTGCATGTAGATTGTTAACTATATACTTGATGCTTCCTGCCTATTTGACTTCTATAATTATTAATCTTGTCTAGACACATTAAATTATATTATTGTTAATGACCCTAGTGAGTAATACGTCTACCTCTCTTCACTACTTCTTCGAGTTTAGACGAGATACTCACTGGGTACATATTTATTTATATGTACTCATGCTATGCTTCTGTACTTAATTGTACAGTTTTTGAGGCAAGTGCATCTGGTCACTATACCAGTGTTCGTCACTGAGAGTATATTCCGGATTTGACTACACGGTGAGCTGCTCCCCTTGGCGATTCCAGCAGCATCTGTGGAGTTTTCTATCATTTTGATATTTCTGTCTATTTATTCTAGACGGTAGTATATTCATTTTTGTTCAATCATGTATATTCTACTAGTCGCCTGTAGACTTGTGACACTAGGTCTTGGCACGTATAGTAGACTCTCTTAGTATTTGTTTTCTATACTGTGTATATCAGGCTCAAACCCCCCGATAGGATAACGACATCGCCGACCATATAAAGCCTCAAATGGAGCCATCTCGATGCTGGGCTGATAACTATTATTATAAGCGAACTCAGCCAATGGCAAGAACTAGTCCCACTGACCTCCAAAGTTAATCACACATGCTCTGAGCATGTCCTCCAATATTTGAACCGTACGCTCCGACTGACCGTCAATCTGTGGATGAAATACTGTGCTGAGATGTATCTGAGTGTCCATCTCTCTAGGCAGTGCTCTCCAGAAGTGCGAGGTGAACTGAGGACCTCGATCTGATATAATGGACACCGGTACACCGGGCAACCGGACTATCTCCCGAATGTAGATCTGGGCTAGCCTCTCAGAAGTATAAGTAGTAGCCTCAGGAATGAAATGCGCCGACTTGGTCAATCTATCCACAATGACCCAAACCGCGTCAACCTTCCGCAAAGTCTGCAGCAACCCAAATACGAAGTCCATAGTGATGCGCTCCCACTTCCACTGAAGAATGGGCATCTACTGAAGTAGGCCTCCTGGCCTCTGGTGCTCATGCTTCACCTGTTGGCAATTAAGGCACCTAGCCACATACTCCACAATGTCCTTCTTCATCCGCCTCCACCAGTAATGCTGCTTCAAATCACGATACATCTTCGTAGCACCAGGATGAACAGAATACCGAGAACTGTGTGCCTCCTCTAGAATCCTCTGCCTCAAGCCATCAACATTAGGAACACACAGACGACCCTGAAGTCTCAAAACACCATCCTTCGCCAATGGTATCCTCCTTGGCACCACCTTGAACCACTATCTCCCGGAGCTCTGCCAAGCGTGGATCATCACACTACCGAGCCTTAATCTCCCCCATTGGCGAAGATTAAGAAACCACATGTGCTAGAACTCGACGAGGCTCTGAAAGGTCTAATCTCACCAAGCGATTAGCCAAGGACTAAATGTCCAAGGCTAGAGGTCTCTCCTCCGCTGCAATGTAAGCCAAGCTAACCATACTCTCCGCCTTCCTGCTCAAGGCATCCGCTACCACATTTACCTTGCCCGAATGATAAATAATGGTGATGTCATAATCCTTCATCAACTCAAGCCACCAGCGCTGCCTAAAATTAAGATCCCTCTACTTGAACAAGTGCCGCAAGCTGCGGTGGTCTGTATAAACCTCACAAGACACCCCATATAAGTAATGCCTCCAAATCTTAAGTGCATGAACAATCGCCGCCATCTCCAAATCGTGCACATGGTAGTTCTTCTCATGGACTTTCAGCTGGCACGAAGCATAAGCAATACCTCCCCTGCATCAATGCACACCCCGAGCCAACGCGGGAAGAGTCGTAATACACTGTGTACATCCCAGAACCATAAGGAAATACTAACACTGGTGCTGAAGTCAATGCTGTCTTGAGCTTCTGGAAGCTCACCTCACACTCATCGAACCACCGAAATGAAGCATTCTTCTGACTCAATCTAGTCAATGGGGCTGCAATGGATGAAAAGCCCTCCACAAACCGCCGATAGTAGCCTGCTAGACCCAAGAAACTCCTGATCTTTGCAGCTGAAGTAGGACGTGGCCAACTCTAAACTGCCTTAATATTCTTAGGATAAACCTTGATACCCTCTCCATATACTACATGTCCCAAGAATGCCACGGGATCCAACCAAAACTCACCTTTGGAGAACTTAGAATATAGCTTCTGTTCTCGCAAAGTCTGGAGCACAACTCTCTAATGCTGCTCATGCTCTCCCAGTCTATGTGAGTAAATCAAAATGTCATCAATGAAGATGATGACAAAGGAATCAATACATGGCTGGGGCATTAGTCAAGCCAAAGGACATCACCAAGAACTCATAGTGGACATATCTCGTACGGAAAGGGGTCTTCGGAACATCTGAGGCCCGAATCTTCAACTGATGATAGCCTGGTCTCAAGTCAATCTTAGTAAACACCCTGTCACCATGCAACTGGTCAAACTTATAATCAATGCGTGACAGTGGATACTTGTTCTTGATATTAACCTTGTTTAACTGGCGGTAATCAATACACATCCGCATATACCCATCCTTCTTCTTCGCAAATAGAACCGGAGCACCCTACAGCGATACACTCGGTCTAATAAACCCCTTAGCCAATAACTCCTTAAGCTGCTCCTTCAACTCCTTAGGAGCCATACGATACGGGGGAATGGAAATAGGATGAGTATCTGGAGCTAAATCGATGCAGAAATCAATATCACGATCCGGAGGCATGCCTGGAAGGTTGGAAGGAAATACATTAGCACACTCTTGAACAACTAGCACTGAATCAATCGTCGGACACTCGGCGGTGGAGTCCCACACATACGCAAGATACGCCAAACAACCCTTCTTGACTATGTGTCAAGCCTTCAGGAAAGAAATAACCTTACTGGCTGCACTGACTGAGGAACCTCTCCACTCCATCTTAGGCAACTCGGGCATGGCCAAAGTAACCGTCTTGGCCTGATAATCCAAGATGGAATGATGAGGAGATAGCCAATCCATGCCCTGGATAATCTCAAAATCAACCATATCGAGCAATAGAAGGTCCGCTCGAGTCTCGAACCCACAAAATGTGATCACACAAGACCGATAAACCCGGTCTACCACTACAGAATTACCCACGGGAGTAGATACATATATAGGAGATCCCAAGGACTCACGAGGAACATCTAGAAAAAAAGCACATAAGGCTTACACATATGAATAAGTAGACCCTGGGTCAAATAACACTGATGCCTCTCTACCACATACTGAAATAATACCTGTGATCACGACATCTGAGGCCACTACATCTGCTCGGGCTGGAATAGCATAGAATCTAGCTGGAGTACCTGAAGACTGACTCCACTGGACTAAATAGGAGCTAGCTGAGCTCCCCCTGATGACCTCTACCAGCCTGTCCTCTACCTCTAGGTGGACGGGGAGCCGGTGCTGAGAATGCAGGCTGATAACTCTACTGAATATCCTTGCCCCAAAACCTAGGACAAGTCCTCCTCACATGGCCTGAATCTCCACACTCATAACACCTCACTGGAGGCATGGCCTGCTGCCCTGAAGAAGAACCCTAAATAGTTGAGGGACAGTGAGCACTCTCCGGCATGGCGCTGAAGTAAGGACTAGGAGAACCTTGACGACCTGAATACCCGCCGGAGGGACCATGAATGGCTGGTGGGCGGTAATAACTCTTCGGCATGGCGCTGAAATAAGGTCTCACTGGAGCACCACGAGGAGGTGGTGCTAGAGCTCAATATGGAGGCATGTTGGGCTGGCCTCTACCAAACTGATCTCTACCCCTGGGTGGGGCACCTCTGAAATCTCCAGAAAATCTAGCTCTCTTGTCCTGCTGACTCTGCTCTCTGCCCCTCGATCGGTAACCCTCAATCCGACAAGCTATCTCGACCAAAAGATGATAAGGAATACCCATGTCTACCTCTCGGGCCATGTTATCCCTAATACCTGAGTGCAATCCATCTACAAACCTCCACACTCTCTCAGCATCAGTAAGTAATATCATAAGGGCATGGCGAGACAACTCTGAAAACCTGGCCTCGTAATCAGTCACTGACATCTGCCCCTGCTCTAGCTGCTCAAACTGATACCACAGATCTTCCCTCTCGGAGGGCGGAATATACCTGTCTAGAACATCTTAGTGAACTGCTCCCAAGTGATAGGAGGGGAACCTGCCGGCCTACCAAGAATGTAAGACTGCCACCATCTGCGGGCCCTGCCCTCTAGCTGGAAAGTAGTGAAGTCAACTCCATGGGACTCCAAAATCCTCATGTTGTGCAGTCTGTCCCTGCACCTATCAATAAAGTCCTGGTCATCCTCACCCCTGTCACTTTCGAAGGTCGGAGGGTGCAATCGAGTCCATCTGTCAAGCAACTTCTGCAGATCGCCGTTCGCAGCTGGTCTGAGCTCATGTGCTGCTGCTGCTGGCTGTGCCCCCATCCACGGGTAGAGTACCTGAAGTCTGATATACTTCCGCTGCATGACCTATGGACTGGGTAGTAGGGGTATGAACTCCCCCTCCCGCCTGAGATGTGGCAGGATCCACTGGAAATAAACCAGCTTGGGTCATAGTATCACAAGTCTAGTAGTGTTACATGTTTTTCTTTCCTTTTGTTTTTAACTTTTCTCTTCAGTTTACTCAGGTACACATGGCAGATCCACTAGGAATGTGATTACGGGAGAGGGGGTATTTTTGATGATCAGGATGAGGAAGTTAATCAGCTCCCTCCACAAAGAAGGGGTCGACAAGCTAATATTCAAGATGACATCTCAGACCCTCCCCCACCTCCTCCTGCTCCTAGAGCTGCCCCTCGGGTTCTTCCAAACGAGGGGTACGCTATTGCTATTGTCTCATCGAGGATTCGAGCGGGGAACTTCCAAATCACAAATGTGATGATCACTGTCCTAGAGAAATGAGGGTACTTCACCGGAGCCGTGACCCAGAATGCCTATAAGCATCTCAAAGGCTTCGTGGATACTTGTTGGGGGAGTAAGTAGACTAATGTGTCAGAGGATGCATTATGGCTCCGGTTGTTCCCTTTCTCACTTCGGGGGAAAGCACTTGATTGGCTTGAGCGTCTCCCAAAATCATTCCATTTCCACTTGGGACGAGCTCGCAGATACATTTATTGCAAAATTCTTTTCCTCGAGTCATATGGAGGCGCTTCGTGATGAAATCTTGGCTTTCAAACAAGAACCCAATGAGACCTTAAATGAGATTTGGGAAAGATATAGGACCACGGTCAAGGAGTGTCCGAACAATGACATGACCGAGGCAATGATCCAACAAACGTTCTACCGGGGGATCAACACGGTAAATCAATGTGTGGTCAATCAATTGGCCGGTGGTAATTTTATGAAGTTGACATATCCCGAGGTTTGTGAGATTCTTGATGAAATGGCCGACACATCATCGGCTTGGAAAAGTAGAGCTAATGTGCCTCAAGGGGAGACCGGTATGAATAGCCTCCACAACGAGCTCCAAGACCAAAGGCAAGCAATTGCTGAGCTAACTACAACCATGAATCAACTTGCCAAAGCCCAACTCCAACATTTGCAAGGGCCAAAGCAAGTGAATGCTATGGAAGGGGTGAACATGCAAGGAAACCAAAGGAGACCTAGGGGGAACTTAAAGCAAAACCATCATGATCAAAGTTACCAAGGTCCTAGTGGTTATGGCCAAGAAGAAGATGGGTATGATGACCAAGAGGAAGACGTGATGTATGCAAACAACTATCAAGGTCAATAGTCAAAACACCAATCAAAGTTGGAGAAACCAAGGAAATAACCAAAACTGGGGGAATCAAAGACTAAGAAATTGGAATAGAAATAACAATACTAGGAATTGGGGGAACAACAACAATGATCGTCAATGAGGGAACAACAATGATAGACAGTGGGGGAACAAAACCGAGGAAAATTGGAATGGAGGAAACAACAACAACGATTGGGGAGGCAATAGTAGTCGGGGGTCGGGTTTTCAAAGGCCCCCAATGTACCAACAAGCAAGCAACACCCCTCCATATCAATCTCAAGGGAAAGGTTCATCGATCTCGGATATGGGTAGAATTAAAAATATGTTCAAACAGATGATGGAGATAAATGCAGAATACGATGCCCAGTTAGCCTCCCACAATACCTCGATTAGGAACCTTGAAGTACAGATGGGTCAAATCTCCCATGCCTTGAACACACGCCCAAAGGGTGTACTACCGAGTGATACGGTGGTGAACCCCAAGGGCGGGAACAACAACAATACCGCTCACGCCATGGCGGTGACCACAAGGAGTGGAAAAGGTGGGGAAGAGAATATTTCGGGGAAAACGAAGATTATTGTTGATGATGAAGAGATGCCCCAAGATGAGTTGCTGGTTGAAGTGGAACAAATGGTGGATGAGCCAAGCTCAAGTGAGATAAGAATTGATATACATGACAATGGGGAGGATTTGGAAATGAACGTGAACCCGTCTAGGGAACACGTCATTGATATACCCGAACCGGTGGCCCCAAAACCCAAGGCACCATTTCCTAGGCCACCTCCTCCTTACCCTCAGAGATCGGCCAAACAAAAGCAAGAGACTCCGTTTAAAAAGTTCTTTGATATGATGAAAAGTCTCACCATCAATGTCCCGTTGGTGGAGGCCTTGGAGCAAATTCCTGGATACGCTAAGTTCATGAAGGACTTAGTAACTAAAAGGCGGTCCATAGAGTGTGAGACCATCAAGATGACTCACCAAGTGAGTGCTATTGTTCACTCCATGGCACCAAAACTTGAGGATCCGGATGCCTTTACTATTCCTTGCGTGCAGACTTTACCAAAGCCCTATGTGATCTTGGGGCAAGTATGCCGTATTCAGTGTTTAAGACTTTGGGGATCAGACAACCTAGGGCGACCTCTATGCGTTTGCAAATGGCGGATAGGTCGATGAATAGGCCCCTAGGTATTATTTATGATGTGCTAGTAAGAGTGGACAAGTTTATATTGCCAGCAGATTTTGTCATTCTTGACTGTGAGTTTGATTTTGAGGTCCCCATTATCTTGGGGAGGCCTTTCCTTGCCACTGGGAAGGCCTTGGTTGATGTTGAAGTTGGGGAACTCACATTCAGAGTGGGTGATGAGAAAATGGTCTTTCATGTTTGCAAATCTATGAGGCAGCCTAACAACACGAAAGTTTGCTAATTTATGGACCTTGTGTCCGAGGTGATTATTGATGATGCCAGTGCTATGATCCATGTTGATGACCCTGTAGATTTGGCCCTATTGAATCATGAGGAGTCCGTGGTGGATGGTGTTCTTGAAAGCACCCATGCCCTTCAAGGCATGGGGTCCTATTCTTATGCTCCCAAAAAATTGTCCTTGGATTTGGAGAACCGAAAAACTCCACCAACAAAGCCCTCCATTGAAGAACCTTCGAATCTGGAGTTGAAGCCACTTCCTTCCCACCTCAGGTATGAATACCTTGTTCCATCTAACACTTTACCTGTTATTCTTTCTTATGTTCTAACCCAAGTGCAGGTAGACTCAACTTTAAAAGTGCTAACGAGGAGGAAGAAAAAGCTATCGGGTGGACTTTGGCGGATATTCGGGGTATTAGCCCCGCCTTTTGCATGCATAAAATCATATTAGAGGATGGTGACAAACCCTCCGTGGAACATCAAAGGAGACTCAATGAAGCTACACAAGAGGTGGTAAAGAAGGAGATCATAAAATGGCTCGATGCAGGAGTGGTCTATCCAATTTCGGATAACGCTTGGACTTCTCCGGTCCAATGCATTCCGAAAAAGGGTGGAATGACTGTAATAAAAAATGACAAAAAGATTATCCCCACAAGAACAGTCACCAGATGGCAGGTATGCATGGACTACCGCAAACTCAATAAGGTGACCTGCAAGGATCATTTTCCTTTGCCATTCTTGGATCAGATGTTGGATAGATTTGCGGGTCGGGCCTTCTACTATTTTCTGGATGGGTATTCTGGATACAATCAAATCTTGATCGCCCTGGAAGACCAAGAGAAGACCACATTTACTTGTCCATATGGCACTTTTGCCTTTGCCTGTATGCCCTTCGGACTCTGCAATGCACCGACCACTTTCCAAAGGTGCATGATGGCAATTTTCACTGACATGGTGGATGACTTTTTGGAAATGTTCATGGACGACTTCAATGTCGTAGGATATTCCTTTGATGAATGCTTGTGTAATCTTGATAGGGTCCTTGCTCGATGTGAAGAGACCAACTTGGTGTTGAATTGGGAGAAATGCCACTTTATAGTGGAAGAGGGAATTGTATTGGGCCATAAGATATCAAGAAATGGCATTGAAGTCGATAAAGAAAAAATTGAGGTTATTTCAAAGTTGCCACCACCTACTTTAGTGAGAGGGATCCGGAGTTTTCTTAGCCATGCCGATTTTTATCGGCGTTTTATCAAATATTTCTCTAAGGTGGTGAATCCATTGTGCAAGTTTCTTGAGAAGGATGCTAGATTCCATTTTGATGAGCATTGTATGCATGCTTTTGAACTTTTTAAACACAAACTCACTACTACGCCTATCATAACGGTGCCGGATTGGAGCTCACCCTTTGAGCTTATGTGTGATTCGAGTGATGTAGTTGTGGGTACTGTACTGGGATAGAGGGTGAACAAGAATTGTCACCCCATTTACTATGCTAGCAAGACGATGAATTCAGCCCAAGTGAATTATACAGTCACAGAGAAGGAGCTCTTGGCAATCCTTACTTAATGGGTGCTAAGGTCATAGTTCACACTGACCATGCGGCACTCCGGTACCTCATGACTAAGAAGGGTTCAAAAGCAAGGCTTATGCGTTGGGTGTTGTTGCTCTAGGAGTTTGATTTGGAGATAGTGGATAGAAAAGGTACCGACAACCAAGTGGACGACCATCTTTCTAGGTTGGAAGAGCAAGGTCGACCCTCTGATGGCCTTGAAATCAATGACAGTTTTCCTGATGAGCAACTTCTGCCGGTATAAATGCAAGAAATTCCCTAGTTTGCTGATATTGCCAATTATCTGGTTACCAGAGTTGTCCCTTGTGATCTCTCTTACAACCAAAGGAAGAATCTTAGGAGGGATAACTTGGACTTTTATTGGGATGAGCCCTATCTATTCAAAATTTGCACTGATGGGGTCATCCGGAGATGTGTACCAGAAGAGGAACAGAGGGCTATTCTTGAGTCTTGCCACTCCTCACCATATGGTGGTCATCAGGGAGGGGAAAGAACTACTTCGAAGGTGCTTAGCTGTGGTTTCTTTTGGCCTACATTATACAAGGATGCCAGTGATCTAGTGAAAAGATGTGATGAGTGCCAAAGGGCCGGCGGGATTTCAAAGAAATATGAGATGCCTCTGAATTCTATTCTTGAAGTGGATATCTTTGATGTTTGGGGCATTGATTTCATGGCCCATTTGTGAGTTCTTGTGGGAACACGTACATTCTAGTGGTTGTGGACTATGTATCGAAATGGATTGAGGGCGTGGCCTTTCCCAATAATGAATCCCGGAGTGTTACTGCTTTCCTCAAGAAGAACATCTTCACAAGGTTTGGCACGCCTCGTGCTATTATCAGTGATGGGGGGGGGGGGGGTGAACCTTTTTCCTAAAAACATTTTGACCCCTTTCTTTCCAAGAATGCTCTAAAAAAAAACGGGAA